>VNJU01006698.1:0-14505 GCA_008042675.1 Drosophila seguyi | reverse complement strand
CCGATCGCTCTTATATAATTTGTTCCTCGATTCGGACGCATGCTCACCAAGACAGCCAACAGGCACCAAAAAATTATCTATAATTTGATGCCCATGAACTAACACCTTGTGAACAGTGACTTAGGATACCAAGGATATTTGTTCTGATAGGCCAAAAAAACATTTTTACAAAATGTTTTAAACTTTTCTGAGTCAATTTCGTATTCTGAGGAAATCGTTATTAAAATAATATAAAAGCTATAAAGAATGTCGTATTCAATTTTTAATATTGACCACAGTAAGGCTGTATTAGAAAATGCCCTTCTGGCTGTATTGCCATCATTTGAATTTCCGTTTGCATTCGGTAACGGCTTGTCCACATTGATACCCATTTTCTCCATCATTTGTTTTTGTATAAAATGCTTTCGTTCCACTAATTTAGGTTTACATGCCAAGTTTTAAGATCAGCTCTGTATGCAAGTTTTAAAACAAATTCAAAGAAGCGAATCCACGCATGTAAAGGGCTTATTCCAAACTGAAGAGTTTGAGATTTAGCATCAAAAATATCTGAATTAAAATCATTCACATTCATTAAATGCGTTTGCTTTGCTCCGCAAATCGGGCAACATTGGCAAGAGTTACATCCTTTTAATACGTTTAAGACTTTACCGTCTATTAGTGTCATTTGACCGACATATTTTACAAATATATTAATGTTGTTTATTTTATGCAAATATATGTGCAGATTACGAGTCTGGGTATCCAAGTTATCTTTTTCTGCTAATATAAGCGCTCGAGTTTCCTTAATAAATTCAATTTTTAAAGGACGACAAAACCGTTTAGATTGTGGCGATCTGTTGATCCAAAAAATTTTTTCTTCATTGTCTACTAACTTTAATGGCACAATTGTAGTAACAAACAGCGATCCATCATATACAGCACCGATTTCCTCATAACGTTGCTTATAAATACTCTGACCAGTTGATCCATCATATCCATAGCTAAATATTAATTGGCATTCTATCAAGTTGGTATTTGCTTTGAAAGTTTCATACTGCATTTCAAGAATCCGCGAAGTTGTGTGGTTCAAGAGTTGTTGTAACTCAAATTGCGCTTTATTCTCAAAATACTCGATGCCATTTGGTCTAAGCTTTAGTTTAGCATAGGAACATCAGGATATGTTGGGTAAATATCAATGCCGTGTACTTTTGTATTCCGTTTTAAATTGATGTATTGGCTTTTTGTAAGTCCGTTTTCAAATAAAAAGGTTAATGCATTGTCGACGGACATTTGTGTGGGCTCAGAAGAGAACATTTTTCTTTTTATATTATTGATATTATTGCTGTTACCAGCTGCTTTAATATACAACTGCCATGTCCTTTTCATTTCCTTTTTTAGCCAAAACTGAAGCAGCATGCAAGAGTAATGGTACAGAATTATTATTTTCATCCGCAAGGTCCGAAGCTAATTTTCTTTAAAGTCGGTCGCTAGCCTTTTCATAAACTAGTTTTGGACTTTCTTTGGAGTTTTGCAATCAGCGATTATACTAATACTAGATGCCAACAATTTGACCATTCAACCTGTCCAACGATCTATTGCAACCTGGCAAATGTTTCCTTATGTAATCAAAGAAGGACTTAACTTTTTTATTTACCAATGAAATACAACATGCCGAACTGCATCCTCAGAGCGACTATTGTTGCTCCAAATGTCTAGCAGCTCTGCATGTCAAAACAAGTATTCATCTACAAAAACGTAATTTTTTCAAAAAGGAACAAAAAAGAGCTTATGAAACTAGGTGTATAATATTATACACATGTTAGTTAATAACTTGCCGGTAAAATTCTTTTGAAGTGGTTTGCCATACAAAAGTTATAATCCACGAAACACTGCTACATTTGTTAAGTTGACTGTAAAAAAGGCACATAAACAAAACACGAAACAACTACACAAAAACATATAACACACAAAAATGTTGGTGAACTACAAATCTACATACCTGTGTTACTGTTTTCCATGACAACACTTTAAACTTTTTTAATTCTCTGAGGAAATATAAACCACAATTGTTTCAAAATGATTTCCCGCCAATATTGTCTTACGCATGTTATCGACAATCAGCTGTCTTTGAGAGGTGGGCGATAAGCCAGTGTTGCATAAAAAAGTAAAAATCTACTTTTTTTATCTAATTAGACTATCCTAAATATAAAGAAACCATAAATTTTTGTATTCCTTTAAAATTTTTTTTTTCTTTCTGCCAAAAAAACACACATAAAAAACCAGTGTGCAATGCGGGGGCTGTATAAAATTACCATAAAAATAAGCATAGCTGCCATTGACATAAGGACATCATTAACCGTGATAAAAAATGGTGATCAATCAGCCAGATAGGATGTCAGGCTAACACAACACAATAAAGAAATGAAATATTTAATAAATAAAAGAATAATAGTGAACTAACATTAATTAAAGGAATTTATTTAAAGAGGTATTTAATTTGAACATAACAGACTCTTATGAATTATTAATTAGAAATGTAAAGGAATATATATAGTATACTTTGAAGGCCATTAAGAAAATGAAATATTTTGTCAAGTGCAGCGAAAGTGGCCTCCCAATGCAGGATTTTATCGGCAGAATAAGCAAGGAACCCAGTTCCTCGTTTTTAAATCTTTTCTTTCTTTTATCTTTTATAAATTTATTTTTTGTTCTTTTTATCAACTTATCATGAGCTCCGCTGCATTGTTGGATTATTGACGGAATCCGCATCAGGCAGAGGATGAAGAACATAATAAAATCCATGGCCAAGGACGTATGGCAGGGAAACCTAAGGATCTGGGTATCTGTGTGGGCAAAAGGACACAAAACTGTGGAGGCGAGGGTGTTGCCACATGACAATATGGCCATCATGGACAGGTGTGACATGTGTTGACAAGAGTGCGCCACAAAAGTGTAAAGAAGACGTTGAAGGGCTATAGAGGGAGGACGTGCTTGCCTTCATCCTTTGGATTTTATTTGCTGGCACGTTTTTTGATACTCTCTTCTTTTTTTGTCCTTCTTTGGGGGAATAAAGAGATGACAAGGTAGAAACAGAGTATGGTCCAAAAATAAGAATCGTTTAGCAATGTTCAAACCTCAGAAATATTATATTATATTTTAAAAAATATGATGAGACTCAGAAAGCATAGTTTTAAATGAGTTCTTAGCGTTGATGTACCTAAGATAAACCTAAATTTATTTAAATAGTTCTTATATAATTATTAAATAATTTATTGTAAGCGTTTTAAATAATATCACAAATGTTAATTATTCAATGAATTTATTTGAGTGTTTCTGAGTTGATTTTATAATTCAAAACGTAATGGTTTTTTATGGCATATCCTGAATCTGCAACACGACGGATATCTGTAACTTTTTTTTACCTGTTTTTCTGCCTTTGTTCTGACAGCAAAACGGTAACCGGGTCCTGGGCTACACAAGTATCCTGACCTCCCACCTTTCACCACTTTATCACACCTCTCATACAGTGGAGGTGAAAAATATGTGTTCAAAAAATAAAAGAGGGTTAAGAATACTTGATTTATGTAAACAATGGTCGCCACCAGAGAAGCTTAATATGATTCAAATAATTTCGTATTATTCATATTCTGCCAATTGAATATTAAAATATATTTTCATGACAACAAAAAACAACATATTAAACATTAATTTTGTAAAATATATTTGCTTAGTTTAATTCGCAATGAAGGCAAATATTCCTGAGTATCCATGTATATATAAAGTGTAACCATCTCCTTGTGTGTATGTCAGACCCCGACAGACATTGCATGGGAAAGTAAAACAATAAAATAAATAATAAATAAAAAATCACAAATATATAAAGAGTCCGCAGAGAGAACGGAGGGAATGGAAGGGTTGAATGTCCTCTCTTGCCACGCAGAATTGTAAGTGTTTCCGGAAATTGCAACTTCGTTCAGTCTGCAACATCCTTCAGCTGTTAGGATAGTAGAGGAAATAGCGCACTCAAAATTAGAAAAACCTTTATAACGAATTAAACATTATATAAAATGTGTATGATATCTGCTACTGAAGACAGTATAACGAACGGGTTGAAGGCTAATCGTTATATATTAATATATAGAGTTAAAAACTGTTAAAGCAAAGGTTTCCTTATTCATGTTTTGTTCGGTTGTCTTCGATAATAAAGTGTTCCCTGCTGGTCTATTAAGCACGCCTAGGAGCAGGTGTATCCTACGCTGTCACAAACACACAACAAAATTTACAGGTGCAAGAACATTCTACATGCATGTGTGCCTGCTTTTTTGATTGGTATTTTTCAAGAATTATCAAAGGAAAATGCAGAAAACCTTGCCTAAAAGGAGAAGAGAGGAAAAAAACTTAGGAAAATGTAAAAAGGAAAAGCTCTCATTTATTTATTATATAACTTTGTACTAACTAAAATACTACCAATAAGAGAAGTGAAAATAAGTTACGGCCCCAGTGTCCTTCGCAAAACCGTAGCAACTGGAAAACATCAATCGAAAATATAAAGTTTCCACGCAAGCTCTTGTTTCCGGTTATTGCAAATCCTTTTTTTCATTCCGTCATACATATATCGTTGTATTTAATTACGCTTTCGCTTAATTTGATTTGGCGGTTCCATCTGAACAAATAGGATGCGGGAAAGGGGAAAAATGTGTCGAGTGTGAAACATGATTAGGGTTTGGGACCAAATCGAATCTGCCATCCCTTCTAGGACAAAGCACAACAACTGGGAATAGGGCAATCAAGGGGACTAAGCTGGGGCTGTCTTAACTACAAATTATCCTGCAGTTTAATATGATTTTCACAACTCTTACTTTGAATTTTAATCATATCTTAGAAAAATTAGATGCAAAATAATATAAATTTAAATCCATTGACTAAGTTATTTATCTGTTTATACTGTACGAACCAAGGATGCGATGTTTGAAATTTATCTGAAAAACAAGAAAGGAAGCTAACTTCGGCATGCCGCCTTGCAGTAAGTTGTGCAATCTCAATGCTCCCATAAAGCAGACAAGGACACTCCACCCACTCATTCTCACACCTTTTACCACTTCCCTTGACTTACCTTAATGGGATATAAAAAATCAATTATCTTCCACTTGAAAGCTCAGCTCCTGCACGTCGGTCTTATATTTTTATGTTCATCTCTTCCCACTTCTCCTGTTTCGGATTCATTTGCAATTATTACGCATAATTTGCGTAAAGTCGCTAATGAAGGCGTTGCGAGTGCAGCTTTTAATGGCGGAAAGGGTCGTCTCTACACCGAGCGAATAAAGGTTCGTAAAACATAAAACTAAATTACCATATGTCAGGGTTATGTGCTTGAAGAATTAAAAGGTTTACTTCCATCTTATCACAACCCAACTCTAGCCCTGCCATTACTCTGCAGAATTAATCAAATCGCATTTACTGGAATTCCTTCTTTAGTGTGCTATTTATTATTTTTAAGGATTGGACTTTCTTCGAGTGCACTTACCCAGTATGACCAGTCCGTTGCCCAGGAGTCCGGCGAATCCGATAATGCCAAAGAATACCGGAACTATCGTGGAAACGATCCGCTCGAGGGCCACACTCTCCGCATCGTATTCCATGGAATCGTTGTGGTCCGAGAGCTCCGAGGTGAAGGCAAAGTTGTTGCTAGTGTTGCCGATGCTCCCATTGCTGCTGGCCTCGTTGTGGGTGGCCCCCAAAGAGGCACTAATTAGGCTGCCCAACAATAGCATCGACAGAGGCCGACGGCCGGCCATCTTTCCCGATATATGTGTGATTATACAGCCTCGATTGGCAAGGATTCTTCTAATGAGCTCTCCCCGCTTTCCCTCCTTCAGTTGGATCTATTGTGTTGCTTGTGACACGCCCCCTGGCACGCCCGTAGCCTGATTTGCATTTCCGTGAGTTATATTCTCCTGAAAGAGACAAATTGAAGTTACGCCATAAATATTTTAGATATGAACTGGCAGATACAGATGGCGATACAGATACGTGGCCATAGAGAAGGCAATAAATCTGCATCTATGTACATATATAGAATGCTATGGAAGGGGAATCCCCGGCCTTCACACAATGGAGGGAGAGTCAAGGCCGCTGTTGTGTGGGCGATATGTTTTCGTTTTTTGTTTGGCCAACTAAACGAAAGTGACAAGTGACATAAAGTGGTTCTCAGGTGAATTTCAATTTACTATTCTTAATATACTTCCTACTATACTGCTAAATAAAATGTGAGTTCCCCGAAAAAAATATCTATTTGTACAATTTACAAATTCCTTTTTAATTAAAAATTAACAAAGAATAGTTTTTATTGTTTACGATATGATTTAACTTTTTGTGTTTATAAATTAAAATCAATCAAAAATCATCAAGCATATAAAATCTTTCGTTCTTGTCAGTTAAAAGTCGCTTTCATATTTAAATTTCCCCTTCTGTGGCCTGTGCAACCATTGTCCATAGAACCATCATCTGCGTGAACGTGTAAAAATTATGCAAAATTAATTTAATTCCATTACATAAACAGCGGGACGCAATACAGGAAATGCTAATGAAGCTGCGTGGGAGTGGACCTTGGCGAACATTCATCACATTTGCATACCGAAATCAGGGACAGAATTATGGAATATTGCGTATACGCCACGTGTCCAGCATCAATTAGCATTCGAAGGAAACTTGGTTGCTTATACACATTAGTATGTCTGTGTTATGTGTTGTGTCATGTGTGTGTCTTGTAGTTTTTTTCTTGTTTTTTTACTTGACCAGTGCATTTTAACTAGTTTTGCACTGAAAAGAACAGATAGTATATAGAATTAAGTTAGGGTGGTACAAAATGTATATATAATGGGCTACATTACATTATTCTAAGACCCTTAACTTTTAAAATCAATCGAAGTTGGTGGAGTAAAAGTAAAGCCTAATTTCGGGACTACCAACATCCCATATTTTTCCTTTAAAACAAGACAATAACTTATGTTATTATTATTTTTCTAAGTGCATTTCACAAAGGCGGCAGCAGCCAGACATACTAATCGGGGAGACATATGTGCTGTCATGTCGTGTCTGAAATGGCACACAACCAGCGCCGACAGTTGGCCTAAGCTGTCAATTAACATATTATTAAGCGAGTAGCGGGAAATTGGGAAAATGGGAAAATGGAAAAGAGGAACGAAAAAAAGAAGCATAACCAGGCGAGTAAGCAGAGCTAAGGAGTGAAAAGAGGAGAAATTTGGGGAAATGGCGAACGATGGGGATTTAGGATGACAACGCCTCTGAGTGCGTCTAAGGATCAAGGAACTGAGGTTCCAAGAAGCTTCTGAATTACAATTAAGTAAATTCGAAAAGGAAATGTTATAAGGTTTTATAAAAAATACTTTAAGAATTTAGTACTTCTGCTTGCCTTTCCGTGATTGTTTTTCGCAAATTGGCAGTGACAGACTGAGTTATTTGCTGATTCCATTTAATTAAATCAAGCAATAATTATGAACCGTTTTTCTCTTCTTATCGGCGGAATGGCTTGTTATTAACTGGTAAAAGCGATTTAATGGTTTCTGTCTTCTAAGTCCAAATCGTTACAACGATTTATGTAGAGCGTTTTAAGCTGTTTTGATTTACGGCTTCCCGGGTAAACTTCGCTTGGCGGCAAACTGTTTACGGATTAAGAGGAGGAAATAAAGGAACCCGGATAGAGTCCTTCACTTCTTCTCTTTTTCTGGCCTGTCTTCGACTTTTTCTGCAGATTTTCCGCAAACTCACGGACCAAGCGGGCATGAAATTGAATTTGTAAGATTTCCGAGAGAAAAGTGTGTTCTTTTTCATTGTTCAAGACCACTTGAGGCCTGAAACATTTTGCAAAAATGTGAACTTCCCAAGGAATAAACTTTATTCTGCGCGCTTAAATCGAGCTACAGAAAATAGTCTGTAGTAAAATGCCTTATTTTTAATGAATGTGATTAATAACTTTAAATTATCAATTATCACTTTCGCTGCTCATGTGGCTTTAGTGTACGTTGATCTGCGTTTTATTGCCCGGCTGCGAATCATAAAAGCCAGCCAAGCAGAAGCCAAGGAAAGCAACCGCAACCAAGGGCAGAAAAAGAACAATAAAGAAAAGCAACAAAAATAGGAACAACATTGGCATACAATTACAATTAGCATATATTGAATATTAATAATTAATTAACTTTGGGGCAGATAAAAGCGAAGTGTGCAGCAAGGAAGCACACATCAATGGAAATTAAATTAGAAACGGAATACAAAGCAATTATAATTTTTATAACTTTATTAAATACATGTTTAATTATTAAGAAATTTTCGACTTTATGGCGTTGGCATTTAATATATGTACAATTTGTATTATAGTGTGTCAAACGCAGCCAAATATTAACATAATAAAGAACAATATTGTCGCTTTTATTGGAGATATTTAATTTATGAACTCACTATTTGCCATTCGGTTGTAAAAAACACATCAGAATAAAATAATCTACGGAATGATCAGTGGAAAAAACCATGAAATGTGAATACTAATTAGAGTTGAAGCCAATCGTTGAATACATAAAAAAATTTTAAAACATTGCAGGCCCACGTACAAATTAATAATACAGAAACAGAAAACAGAACTTAATTAATTAATAATCAATTATAATTAATAACTAAGAATGTATCGCATTTATATTTTACCCGATTCATAAATTAATTCCTTAACTTGTAGAAAAAATAAATTGTTATATGGTTAAAGCAACAAATATCAGTACTTTTAAACCACTAATTTTTACATTTTGTTTTAAATATGAAACTGCAGGAGAGTTTCCTTCAATTAAATTTAAGATCCTTGGGGAGGAAGATGGAAAGCCACAGTCAAAATCAAAATCAGCGAAACCTACAGCCAACCGCCAACGACCATAGCCAAAGCAGATTAAGTTTTTTAATTAATTCTTTCTGGTCTGGGCGGTGGGCGGAGGCTTCGCCTTTTTTTCCAGTGGTGTGGTAGCAAGGCGGAGTCTACGTAGTCGACTTTAAACTCAATTAGTTTCATAAGTCCACGTTGACACATTTTTCATTAAAAAGTTGGGAACCGTCAGCCGAAACCCCAAATCACTGTCAGAAGCAAGAAAGCGAGGGGTAAGGAATATATATTTTTGAACAACAAATTAATTAAATATTCCCAGATAATTTGCACTTTTTTTTAGTTAAATAAACAAACCAAAGAACGGACTCACATAGGTTTCATTTATTAAAAATTATTATATGCTAGAAATTGAGAACTTGTCCGAAATATTTTCAAGATCAGCTATTTCTTCACCTGGTAGCTGGTAAATTGACTTGGTTCTACATTTATAAAAATTATGTATGTAATTTTTAACAGTGATTTGTGTGGGGATTGATTAATTGGTATTCGTCAAACTTTAAGCGAATGGTCCTTGAAAAAAGTTATAGGTTGTTTTTGCTCTCCTTTTTTCTTGCTGTTGTGGCACACACTTTACACAAGTAATTTCTTAATTGGTTAAATGGAACGAAAGGCCCGCTCGTACATGGATAAATGCTGGCTGGTCGGTCGAGTGGCCTTCTTCCGTTATGGCAGCCATATGCCCCTGGCCACAATGGGCGATTGGGCTCTTAAAGTGCACAAATTTGCACAGCACTTTGCCTAATTGTTATGATTAAGAGCTCTTAAGGTCCCTAACCGAGCTTAATAGCTTTCATTTTCACGGATTTCATAGGGAGATGACATCCTCGTCATAAAACCACATTAAACACTAGAAGTTAAAGATCAACTTGATGATTCTGAAGCAAAAGCCTCTTTAAAGTAATGGCCAGATCTAAATGGAAACATCTTGTTAAAGGAAGTTATAAGGATATAAAAAAAATGATATCTAGATTACAAAATTTAATTGTAACTGAATATTATATAAATACAAGCAACAAATTTAGCAAGCTCTGTGAAAATAAAGACACTAATTGAAAGAATTGATTTTTGCCTTCTTCAGACCATTTACAATTTTACCAAATTTAGTTTAGGATCTTATATGTATATATATATATATAGATGAACTGGATCTGAAAACTATTGCAATGGATTTTGGTCTGTATCCATATGCCATGTTCCTTAACTACTCCCAAAAAAGTTGGGCATTCTTAGGACGTGTTCCTTCTCCGTTTTCTCATTTTCGTTTAGAGAAAATTCACTTTCGCTAGCAAACAGCAAACAGAATGGGAAATTTGGCGGGGCTATCAAAGTTTCGCTTAGAGTTACCCAGTTCCAGCTCCAAGTTCTCCAGTTACAGGGTGGTCGTGTGTGCTCAGTCGTGCGTGCTTTGAAGGATAAAAGGATGTGGTGGCGGATTTCTTCCTTATTTCATTAAATGTCACCCACAAACCAAAAGGGTACACTACGGCTTTTTATGTGGCTTATTAAGTTTATTGATTTTATTATGCTGCATATCAATTGCGTGCATTTTTATTAATCGATTACTTTTAACACGCACAAAGAAAGAAGATAAATTTCGATATTAAGGAGGGCTTGTCTCAACTATCAACACTTTGCACAATCAGACATGGGATAAATTATCCACAGTTCAAGCTGATAAAGTGCATTGACTTGCATTACAAATAATCCAAACTTTCTCTGTATAATTTTAATACTCTCTATCTGTGGATTGCCTGGAGTACTCCTCAATAAATATTGCCGCAATTGCTTTCCTCTGGTCTTGATAAGTGCCAAAAATATTTCACATTTCCCAGCGCAGAAGAAAACTCCTCTCAAAATTCTCTCATGGATGTGATGTGCTTTTCGGGAGTGCTGGGCATGTCCCGACAGCCTTGGTTTGACTTGCACTTTAATCTAGCGTTGCCATTGTTCCCTGACAACCTATTTTTCTCCCAAACATCAGTCTACAAAGTGGCCAAAAAATTGAAAAGTCGGAAACTAGGCGAAGACGTGCAAGGAGATTTGATTGATTAAAAAAGGCTATCATAACAATGTTTCCTTGTGACCATTGTCCTTTTGATGATTTTGGGTCAGGTGTGATGCCTAGATGCTTATTTAAAGAAAATAGCAAATTTATGATAGTTGTATTTAGATTTATTTTGTTTAATGTAAGATTAACGGGTCGAAAGTTTTTTTAAAGAATTTGTAAATGTAAATCTGTGAAGCACAACCAAAAATGTTATGCTTAAAAATTCAACTAATTTTAATTATTAAAAAAAAATGTTTGTGCCTAAGGCATAAAAATAAATAATACTAATAAAGTGGTTTTTAATTTTTGAAGGATTAGTATCCTGAATGCAATAACAAATTCAAAGATTGCCACAAGGTAATACATATTTTTATACTCTCTTAGTAGTTTTATCTAATTCCCATTTCCATCCTTTTCGTAGATTTCTCATTCTTCTAATTTTGATAGATTTTTTAAAGGGCGTCTTTAGTCGTTCTCCTCTGACTTCGGCGCCACACAATTTTGTGGCCACATTGATGTCGCCCAAGAAAGTTTAACTTTCATCGATCTGTAGTTTTTCTCCTATTTATTCTTCCTTTCTCTCTTTTCCCTTTTTATAATTTTATCTACTTCATCACCTTCTTCTACCCAGCCACTCCCTTTCGCCCTTGGCAACAAATACTTGTCATTACATTGCGCATACGACATGAGTTCATTCCGAATGATATAAAGGAAAACATGTAAAGGAGAAGGAGGAGGAGAAAGAGCGAAAAATTCTGAAGAGATAAGTCTTCAAGTAAGTGATGTTCAATTACACTTATTAAAACTTGGTTAATTCTTACGTTTCCTCTTTCTTTCGGCTTTGCATTTACTGTTGTTCGTTTTTAATAAATACTATTGATATATACAAATGCCTCCAGCTTAGTTCTTTAACCCCTCATGTCAACGTTTATTATTTTCCTAAATGGCACAGAGGCAAAGGGCGAGGCTGAAAATCTGGGTGAGGCGTGGAAATTACACCCACACACTGGCACACAGAGCAGCTGTAAAAACAAAAGTGAAAAGTCTGCCAGAGGCGGTCTTTTTCGGGCAACCAGGCAACAGTTAGTATCCAGTCTCCCCTGACTACACCATTCCCCACCCTCCACATATTTTCCAGCTCTTATAATCTGTATTGTTGGTTCAATGTCTCCAAGCAAAGTAGCTTTAAATATAGAAAAACATAGAAGAAAATTAGCTAAAATAATTTCACAGAAATTGTGCCTTAAAACTCAACTGATACAGAAGACTAAGAAATTTTCCTAATAATTGTTAAGGCATTAGTCTAATATTCATTTGCATCCCACTGTGCCCCGAACCTCGGTGTGAGGCGAGGTAGACCGTGGCAAAAACGGACGCCTACAGCTTCGGGTCTAGGCCAAATGGCCAGCTTTGTGGCTACATGTATAGCACTATGTATATGGATATAGGATCCTATACATACGGATATGTATGTATTCCAAAATGAGTGACTTGTCGGTGTAAATAAATAAAGATTGACAGCACAATCGTTCGCCGACAGCTGCCTCTGAAGGTACTGACTCCCAAGAAATACACTCTTTTTTCCACTCCATCATTATTACCAGATTCCACATGTGTATAATGTATATATATAATTTAAAGTAAATACTTTCACAAATATGACACCAACCCTAAAAAGCCAATTCGCGATGCCTAAAACTCTTCCCAATCACTCGCGTTCACGCATTTAAATAATATTACGATCTAATATTACGATTTTCCTGAGAAGATAAGCTCACAAACTCAGACTTATCATATTCAGCTCTTGTTTCAGAGACAGGCTTTTGCTTTCCCAACACCGAACGCCTATCGTATGGAAACTTAAATCATCCCCATCAAAGTTGGCTATCGACAAAAACGAAACGAAAAGTTGGCCTTGAGAATCTAGCCTCTCAATTTCACTCGAAACTTCTCTAAATTTCAGTCGAAACCATTATATAAATAAAATTTCTACCTCTCCTTCTCCTCGAAACTCCTCTAAATTTAAGTCGAAGCCTTTATCGAAATAATAATATATAATACTCGAAACTCCTCTAAATTTGAGTTAAACCCTTTAAGGAAACAAAATTTTTTTTCTTAATTTCGCGAGCTTTATACCTTCATCGAAATAGACTTTGTTCCTTATTTCGCGACCTTAAACGAGAGAGAGCAAGAGAGCTTCATCATGGCAGTCAATGTTCCCACAAAAGTGAAGATAGAGAAATACTCGCGTTACGAATTGCTGGCATGGGTTAACGATCGCCTGCCGGCCGACCTAGACAAAATCGAGCAGCTACGCACGGGTGAGTGTGCCCTCAGGACGTCCAGAAGGTTTTTCTAATTGCAACGGACATCCTTCGCTAGGTGCCGCATACTGCCACTTCATTGACATGCTGTTTCCCAATTCAGTCAATTTAAAGAAGGTTAAATACGGATATCTTGAGCGCGATTACATTCATAACTTCAAGCTATTGCAGGCGGCCTTTGCGAATTTGTCAGTAGTAAAGGTAAGTTTTCATACTTTTCTTTATGTTTAATATGAAATCTTAGATTTGACTTAAGCACCACGTCATCACCACCATCATTTCTCAGTAATTTGTTGTAAGAATAATTTAAAGTTCCATCTGTGGCTTGTGCTCATTTTTTCTAATGCGTCTTTTCATTTTTCATTCTTATATTTATTAATCTTAACCAATGAAAATTATTATTTTTCTTACCTACTTAATTGCCATAAAATATAAATATAAACGGATTCACGTAGCTTTAATAAACTTCAATATTGATTGACAAAGTAATAAGTGCAAGAACATAAATGATTCAATTCAATCGATAGTTCACTAGTTTTGGTCTTCTTTTATATACATAAGTTTGATTATATGACCGTTAATAACCGGTATAATACGAAACTTTCTCCATTCGTTTTGGCAACGAGAATATAACCTACTACACGTTCGAATTTGAAGTCTTCTGAGTTCACCCCAGATGAGATTGAGGTCCGGGCATGGAGTTGATCACTTAATAAACGCGTTACTTCTGGTGTCCCACGTGCCTATGCATATTTTTCATTACTTTTACTCTTAGGATATTCCCATTGAAAAACTGATTAAAGGGCGAATGCAGGACAATCTAGTATTTCTACAATGGTTCAGAAGATTCTTTGATGCCAACTACTCAGGCGACAATAAGGATGAAGGAGTTACTTCTAAAGGTGCCCCGAAATCGTCTGCTGCTGCAGTTAAGCGTGGTACGTAGTTGTTTCCAGCACTTAAGCTCTTATTTTGTTTTTAAGTTTTATAATTAACAAATCCCCACGTAGATCGCCCTCAAGCCAAACCAGTAAAGGACACCGTGAAATCACTTTCTCCCGAAAAAGATAGGCATCCCAAGGCATCCGAAGTCAAGCGCAAGCCCAGTCAAGAAAAGGTAGAGGCAGGTGGGGACTCGCACAAGTCGAGTATCGAGGCAATATTGAGGCGGGATCGCGACTTCTTCTATTCGAAATTACGCGACATCGAGC
>VNJU01006697.1:0-22982 GCA_008042675.1 Drosophila seguyi | reverse complement strand
TACTTATCAGTTTGTTATCATTTTGGCAGCTAGCAACAGGAGCTTCCCAAAAAACAACAACAAAACTAATGAGCGCAAGAAACTAACTCCCGTGCGCAAGAAAGAGAGGGTTATCTCTGTCTCTGTCTTGCACACGCAAGTGCATGAGATGGTGGTTGTTTTGAAAAGAGCGAGTTTGTTTACATTTCTCTAATAGGCAAAAGTCGCGATCAGCTGATTTTTGTTTATCGTTGTCAAAGCCATGACAAAGAAGAAGCGTAAAAAGGATGAGAGCAACCAAATGGCTAGAAAGGTACAGAGATAGAACTGAACCAATGGATAGAAGGAGATAGCATGGCATGCTGTATTTTTTTAATTTTTATGACAGACAATATGACTCGCGCCAATTTTTGGTTGAGAGTGTGGAGGCCTTGACAAAAATAAGAAGTGCCGGACCACGTGGGTCTCAGTCTTATAAATGTATGTATGTACATATGCAAATACAAACATTCTTATATACTTGCGAAGTATTATGTATGTTCAAATGTACAATCAGCTGATCGGGGAGTGGGAGGGAAATTTTAAAATCTGAAACAAACTTGATCTGCGTGCAAAACATTCCGACCTACATAGCGAATTTGGTGGCTCTAGCATCAACAGCTGATTGATGATGTTTAGATCAGATGTTTAGATAACTCTTATTTTAGAAATATTTAATCAACTCAAGTCGACTCGTAGGTCTCTTTTCGACCCCTTTGCAATTGCATTGGCCGCCACGTGGTCTTCCCTGGTTACCGATTTTATTTATAATCGAGAGCTAATTCGAGCGGCGATATATTTTGGTACAGGGTATATAACAGTCGTTCACGAACGACTGTAGCTTTCTTACTTGTTTTTAAGTTCAGGCTGTGATATCTGAACTGGGGTGGAGTCCGCTACATTTGAATTATGGTCTAGCATAGTCGACGGTTCCGTAGTTATGGTTTTTGGAGAATCTAGTTTTGATATGGCATTATCGCTTATGCCCATTCAAATTAACTTATACAATTTATAAAATTTACTAAACATCTGGGTTTATGACGTTTTCAAAATGCCATTCGACGTCTTCGTCGAGGCAAGCTATTTCCTGTAACTCTTCTGCGTTTATGGTAAGCCAACGTAGGCAGTGAATCGGACAGATATAAAAATGCGTGAGTAAAAAAGCCACAAAATGGTGGCGCCAATATAGATATGCTTATATATGTCTATAGGCATATCTAAGTGAATGACATTTGAGATATATATTCAATGAAATGTTAATTTAAATTGGTATTGGTAAAATGCCATATAATATTATGAAATGTGTCTTCTTCCCAGAACGAAAAAAAAATAAAGATCTGTTTTGCCAACTGGATCATCTCCTTGACCAGTCGGCGTTGCTGAAGCAGTTTAATTCTTCTTCCAGAGCGTTTGAGTTTTTTCACCACCTGTTTTCCCTGTCGTGCCCGGTACTCAGCTATTGTGAGTGGGCGTGGTCCATCGGCGGGGTTCTGCTGGAGCGCTTCTTACAGCGTTGGCAGGTCCCTTTGTACTATGGGCTGCGCATTAGAAATTGGTGGCTCATCTGCCATCAATTGCCGCTTTTTGTTACTGTGTGTTATTGTGTGTCTGTTAATAAATTATGCTGTTGTTGTGGTTGTTATTGCATTCTTTGCAGGTATTGAAGTTGCAGCTAATGAGCACTGCTATTTTTGTGAACACAGCTGTATGTAGGCGTTCATAATTTAATGTTTTTTTTTCACAACTTGCACACAACATAATCACAAATCACACATAAAGTTACTCAAGGTTCACAGCAGGACTCGAGACCGAGTCACGGTCGCCTTGTAATATTATAAGTTTTATTCTTTGGTGACTTCAGAGCGTCTGCTCTTTTTTAGTACTTTTATTCGAATGCTCACATCATGCTGTCGTTGGGCGCAGCTAACCCGCACATGGTATACTTAGGACTATGAATTCTTAAAGGGATATATACATATACATATGTATGCAGAAAGCATGCATATAGCTTGACCACTTGGGCTGCAAAATGCATGCTCAGCATTCTCACGCTCCGCGATCGGCTTATATATAAGCGTTAGATCGTATTTCAAGAGCTGGAGTGCTTGTGTAATGGTTGGTGGTCTTTTTGTGTAGTTTATGTTTATTATTTATTATGACAAAGTGTCACACTGTCTTTACTGTACATATACGAAGGGTAGATACACTACAGAGATGCTCAACAAGCGGATGGAGCAGGGTCAGAGCATGCCGACATACATAAACGAGTTTGTGAAAATTCTGGATGGCTTAGCTGGAGTTGGAATAGAGCTAGACGACGAGTTACGAACTATCGTGTTGCTATCAAGCCTTCCGGAACAATTCGAACATTTCGTGGTGGCCATGGAAACAGGAGATTAGTTCCCTTGTGACGCGTGCCGCTTACAATAAATAAGAATAATAATAACAAAGAATAATAATAATGAAAATAATAATAACAGGAATTAATCAATCAACCTGTAATGCACTCGATAAATAATAATACGGAAATATTTTCGGGGTTATTGGCAGAATTGTAACGATTAAGGCTTGATGTTGGTTCGAAGAGCCAGGCGCACGCATATATGCTTGGCATTGCTCGTCGGCTAAGGAGGTGGTGATCTTTGCCTGCTCTTTGAGGTTGCCTTTTACCATCGATATCTTATTAAAGGTTGCGTGCAGCGACGAGAAGGGGGAAGGGAAAATTAAATCACATACTCGGACAAGTAGACTCTCTCACTAACGCACAACATTTTGTCTGCGCCCTCGGATGTTGCTGAGGACACGGGTTGCCCTCCCTGCCTATGGTCATCCTCTCCAATTGCATTATATTATGTTTCTTGGATGACCCCTATAAGCGGTTACCGGAACTCACTACTGGTGGAGGCAAATAATGTCAATAATTTAACACATTATAATTTGATTTATTATTCTAAAGAAAACGTTTTCCTAAAAATAGTGATGCCTAACATAAATAAAAATTGAAACTTTCAAACCTATGTGGTACTGATCGAGCTTATAAATAGGATATAATTAAGTTATTAAATTATTAAAATTTTACAAAAAAAAGACATTTGAACATGACATAAGTAAATGAGACATAAATTAATAAATCCATAGGAGTAGATGAAAGGAAGGAAAGAGTTCGTTTGGTTTAAGAGTGTGAGATAATAAATAAAGTACCGAATTTCAGTTTTAGTTTCCCGCTCTTAGATTTTTGCAGCGGTGGGACATTCTCTTATCCTTTTGTTTATTTTTTATGAACTTCGTTACAGCGACAAATTAATCGCATGAATATTCTGATTTACATGCGACTTCCTTTTATTTTATTAAAACGTAAATATACTAAAATATGGCCATGATCGACACTCACAGTTATTATTCCTCCATCGATGAAAGCGCTTTTTTCGGCAGGTAGCTGTGGAATGGAGATAATAAAATAAAAAAATGCCCATTTCAATCAAACATGACACACCAGTGCCAATCAGTAAAACAACAGAAACTAACAGAGATCCACATAGTCACAAACAAGAAAAAACCCCAAATAAAAAAAAAAAACCTTTGAACTTCTCACTTCGCCATCTTGGCTTCCAAACTCATTTTTTTCTTTTTCCTCTTCCTCCTGGATTTAAATTCTCGCTCTTTTTTCTTGTATATAAACTAAAAAAAAAGTTACACAAAATTAATTTAAAAGAATATTCGGCCTACTAGGATTACTTCCGCTGACGCATCCGCTTAGTTAGCTGTCTCATGAATCTGCCGCTCGCTAGCTAGTTATTTCTCCTTAAGGCGAGCGCCGAAAATGGCCAGCTAAGCTCGCATGCGGACTTTGCCCCTCTGTATGTCTTTCTTTTATATCTTGACCGCCGAACTTATTTTCTGGCAGTTTCTCTTTGCGCTGCCTGCTCCCTTTACCGCATTGAGAACTTCAAACACTTATTTATTCCGCCTTCTCGCTGCTGCTGCTAATCTCCGGCCGGGCCTGCCGAAACTGTTGCGCTTGCGCGGTAGACGCTGAGACCGCTCGGACCGCTTGGACCGCTGGTGCTGGTTCAAAGTCGCTGCTGCTGCCCTGAAGACGCTGAGCTCACTCGGACCGCTCGGGCCGCTGTGGCTACTAAGGCCGGTGACACTCACCTCAATAAAAAAATAATAACGCCAAAAATAGGCTTTTGTAAAGCGCCAAGCCTAACGGAAAATTGTTCTTTTTAGTTCCCTCCCTTCTCCACATTTTCACTTTCTCATTTGCTTACCCTGGGGACTCAGCGCTGTTCTCGGAGTGATATAAATTGATTGCTTGCGGTGGCAACGGCAACACGGAGTAGTTATTATATAGAGGTTTACTTCACTCGCGTTTCTTTTGCAACTTTCGTTTTTCTTTTTAGAAGATAAGTTTAACCATTATCCGAAAAGCGCACTTTACTGCCTGCTACCAAGACCGCTAATGAAAAGGGAGACGCCAAAGCTCTGTGCTGCGCTATTGTCTCCTAGGTGGCGCCAGCTAAGTATCTCATTCTGACACTGACTCAGGCGGTACAGTATCGGTAATTGAAACTAAATACAAGAGACTTTAACTAGCGTGAGCGGATTGGCTAAGCTAAGTTCCGAGGAAGAGATAGAGAGAGAGTGTAAGGGATAACACTGCCTCCGAAGAATAAACGCCCTTTTGCAGCAAACAATATCAGACGGACTCAGCTCTCGAAAGCGTTGGATACTCTGAGTGCTCGTCGACATGTAGGAGTGTGTGATGATCCTGACCACACGACTGGCATCGGTCGTCACTTCGGCAAGATCCTGTGGAATGATGGTGGGCCAGCAATTTGAGGAATCGGGAGCAGTAGTAATTCGCGTGGAGAACTAGGAAATCCTTTGGTTCGGATCGGATATAGTATCAGGAGGAATCGGTACACTGGAGGAGCAGCTGCTCGGATGCTAAAAAATGTGATGCCGACCGTGACACGTGAAGCACTTGTGGGCAATTGTGGAGTTGATGACCGCTTGCAAAGCAATTTAAGCACAACTGCTTTTTTCGGATGTAAGCGGTGCGATCCTCTGTCGTCATCTGGAGGAAGCGTGAACATATAGGCACTGGGTGGTTTTCTTTAAAAAATATAAATCGCATCTTTTGGATTTCGGAACGATCCTCGTACTGAAGGATTTAAGTATTTGTCCCGGTTCGGACGGATGGAGGCGCTACTTAGGAGGTTGGATAGAATCTATACTATATAGAGTTCTATAGCGCTCAGTCAGGAAAGAATCAAGTTCTAGCCCATAATGAGAGCGTCAATTTTGGAAGCTTCGTGGAACACACATACACTAGGAGACAATCCCAATTGTCCGTAGGGAGGCCGGATAAATTTAGGGATGTGAGGCAATTTTGAATTGTATTTTGCAGCTCCTTTAAGGCTGCTGAAGATTCTTGTGCGATTGACTGCATGTTTAATAACTTTTTCAGTTGGCTTTTCACCAGCGCTTATTTATTTTCGAAACGCTCAGATAGGTTTTTCCAGGCTGAGCGGAAACCATCGTTGCGCATTGGAAACTATGATATGAACTTCATCACTAGTCTTAGCATTTAAATAGAACAGGATTTTCTATACGGACCGCTGTGAAAAGGTCTCGGAAAGTAGGCCAGCGAATATAATCGCCCGAAAATATTTCCGTATCGCACTGAGAAAGCTGACACCTAGACGGAAAGTAATTTTGGGGCGCAGGGGATTGGACTGGATCTGCTTAAGAAGAGATCGTATCGATCTGTTCCATAAGCTGGGCGGCATTTTTTAAATTGCAATGATAGTTAAAGTTTTTCATATTTCACTTTACGATAAATCCTAATTTTCGCCTGCTTGCTTAGTTTAAATCTACAATATGTATAAAACTACAACATTTCTTTTTAGATATTCCCCATATTTTTCGATTTAATGAATAATACAAAAAAATAATCTATGAAGAATTATTAATATATATAAAGGAAAATGTTTTCGATATGGAGCCTTCAACAATAATAACGGATTATGAGGAAGGTTTGAGGAGAGTCATCAAAAATGTGTATCCAAGAGTAAAAACAGTCGGATGTTAGAACATTAGTATTTACGCCCACCACAAAGCAAATACCAAAAAATTCGCCTAAAAGTATGCTTCGATTTTTTTTAATATCAAAGATTACAAATGTTAATGTTTTAATTTTATAAAGAAAAAATACAACAAAAGGATTATATATATATCAAGAAATACAAAAAATACTTATAGATACTAAGGAACATCGTTTTCGCATTTAGATATAAAGCAAAAGTTGTAGTAAAGACGTATATAATAATGTTACAATAACAAATCGAAAACAGATTTATTTAAAATTAATTTGTGTTTAGGTGGCAAATTTCGCTGTCCCGTTACAAAAGGATCTGAAGTTATTAATAGGCGGTAAAATAAATGGGTTCTTGTTGATACGCGAAATTTTCGTGTATACCGCAGCCGAAATTGTTGTATATTCTTATTTCTGGATTCAGCAGCTTCCTCTGACAACTCGCCGATCGATACGAGAGCATTTTCAATTATGGCAGTCCCGTGTATTACAATTTTATGAAGGTTGGGTGGTAGGTAATACCAGGAATAAGTTGTTGTTAGTACGTTGGCAATGTTTAGTGCGAACGACTTAAATTTTTCAGCAATAATACTGTAGCCTGAAGAGAGCGCCTGGAGTAAAGTAGCACATCTTTCAATGATTTCTTTATCGATTCCAGCTATTTCAGCTGATAAGACTGCATTATTAAAAAATTCTCTAGCAGTATTTCCATCATTATATGTACCACTTCCACCAACCTTTGGCTTGTCAACTATTAGGCCTATTTTTGACCGAAACAGATGAAGAATATTAAGACAAAAACAAACACGAAAACAGCGAGGCAGTATTCTTTTGTGTAAGAAAACTCAGAGATCTGCAAAGTTCTGCAGCTGAAATTTTTTGCAACATTATCTATAAGCATTGAATAATATTTTAAAAATAATTTCATCGCGCTATCGCGCCCAAGACTTTTGAAACTCTAAGTGAAAAATGAGTTCACTAAACATTAGCTTAGCTCAGGATAGAGCAGGGGAGAGCAAACTTATAAATTAAGTCGACGTTATTGTGTCGTTGTTTTTGCATTTATTTATTGTAGTAGCAGTGGACCCGTAATTGTAGAATAAGCGAAAAATAAGCACCCTTTTGGCGTGAACAATATTAATACGGAGGGGTACATGGGGGAAAATACAAATTGAAATAAAGAGCGCGCACCCGCCACACACTGAAGACGGGCACACTGATCCTCGTCAAGTCCTATATAAAGCGGACAGCCAGCCTTAGATCTTCACTCAGCGACCGGCAGTGACCGGTGATGTTTCGATCATTTTTCCTATCTTTAAACGCGCTTTCCTGAAAATCTAATTTTTTGAACTTTCTGATATCACTTCTACCAGTAATTTTCATCGATTTGAACCGAATTTTTTCCCACATCATTATCAAACAATTCTCTATGCTTCTCCGATTTGTAAAAAAATGTTTGTTTAATTTTTACGCCCTCCAACAGGTGAAAAAATATGATTAAAAAATTAACTTTTTACAAACAAATTTATAATAAAAAAAAAAATAATTATTTCAAATAAAAAAAAACGTACTCGGAGAAGCATAGCCAACGTAAAACTGAAAATAAATAAAATAAATTTTTCTAATTTTAAACAAGTTGAAGGGTAGTTATGATACCAGAAAAGTTACCCTAAAAATTTTGATGACCCCACTTTGACCCTATATAAACAACGAATGATTCGCTATACATACTTAACATTTTCCTTAGTGTTTAGTTTAAAGATGTACAAAAGTAATACAAAAAAAATTATCTCATTATCTTATACAGTTTTCCCACAAATAATTTCTCGAAATAGGAGAAAATTTCGGCCTCGTAACTAGAAGACCCCCCAAAGGGTCCGAACCACCAATATCCTCGTAGCGCCGACTTAAGGGTCCGTCTACCAACAACACCCCTGCCGCTTGTTCTCCCTAGCCATCTCATTTTACAGGTACGACTCCGCCGGAAGCTGATAGACGCGAGAAGCCACGCCAGAGGGACATCAGACGCGAGAGGCCATCCCCGGCGTGTTGTGAAAGTGAAGTGAAAGGTTCTGTTTTTCCCGTGCTTCGCTTGATTGTCAGTTACTAAAGGTGCAAGCGTTTGTTTGGTCGCAAATTTGAATTTAAGTGCAGTGCGAGACTCCTGGTGTCTCTGGTACGTACCCGGTTTGTCCCTGGATCAACCCTGGTAGGCTTCCCGGGCCGCCCCAAATCTGGGCACTTGTTCATCTTGGACCTGAGGGCAGGCTGAGGGGGTAACTCTCGCCTTTCTTCCCCGCAGAAAGCCCTTCGCTCTCTCTTCTTTCAATACTCCAATCCACAAGCCACTTTCCCTGCGTTTTCTTTGGTAAACAAAACCAGCTGATCTTACCTGATCCCAGTGTTGCACAACGCCGGTGGAGTGAGCTTTCCTTACAGCCTTAACAGCACAACATTTCTTGGATACTTAAGCCTAGGTTTTAATATGCTACTTTTTTACTTTTAACAAAGAAATTAAGTATAGGAGATAATGCCTGGAGGCCGGGATGATGAGATTCAGGCGTTAGCAGTAGCTCGAGCAGAGAAGGAACTGCTCAGAAATTTCAAGCGCAACAAGCAGAAGGTGCACCGGGCACCTCCTTCGAGTTTGAATGAGACGCTTCCGGTGCTTTGCGGCAGTCCCACGGGAGCGGACTCTTATTCTTTTTCTTATTCTCTTCCATTATTCTACTTCTATATGTATTTATGTATTATATGACCATTCTTATCTTTTTGAAATAAAAAAATATTAAAAAACACCCGCTGGCGCATCGACTTCGTATTGCCGCCGCCAACAATCCAAACCCACCTGTAATAATTAGTTTAAATAAAGTACCCTATGAGATACTCATTACGATATAACGCAGCGTTATCACTGGGAACTCGGGTTGGGAAATCTCTTACAGCAAGCACACCTGAAACAAATACATTTTCTGAACGAACCCTGGCCGTCCCTAAACTATCCGAGGCACGACACATAGTTTCAGCTTTCATTAAAGATTCACACCATAAAGTTGAAGAAAGAGAGCGAACGACAATGAATTGCCGAAAAGCGAATCGATAGAATTCTCTGCAACACAGAGGCAAAACTTGCAGACGGAGGGAGACTGCATAGCAGAAGCCAAACAGATTGGCGACTTGATTTTATTTGAAGGTGGCCGAATCAAGTGTTTTGCATTGTCACATAGTCTCATTAATACAGCTAGCATAAAAGATTTGGTATCCAAAGGGATGGTGCGCGGCATAGAAAATATTGGTTTGCCGGAAAATATTTCTTGCATACGTGTATGGTTAGCAAGATCCATGTAATTTTGTAATGTAATAATTGGAAAAGGTCCACCAACACTGTCTCTGGGAGGTTCGAAGTATTTTCTGACGTTCATTGACGACAAATCCAGGAGAATTTTTGCTTATATTCTTATATTTTGTTGGAGGAACATCATGTTGTGGCATCCAAAGATGATGTTGTTTTGATCGAACTGGAGGAACTCAAAAAGCCCTGCCAGTGAGATGATGCCGAAGAAGAATATAACTTATCTGACATATCCGTCGATACCGGCAACTCGGATGAGAGCATAGATCAGTACGAGGGTGCTGAAGATAAGGAGCAGCAGGTCGTAGAAGAGGTACGCAGAGGTCCTGATCGCCCCAAGATCATCCGGGTTGGAACACTTGGACGTCCGAAGAAACAATATAACGTATGGGCAAAAGAAACGAAAGAATATCGTTTGTTTCAAGTGTGGTGAACAAGGGCACATAAAGTCCCAGTGTCGAAGTGCGAGTGAGGGAGATAGCAATCGCACTGTGTCAAGAAATGTGATGAATCGTCAACAACTTAAAGTACTCTATGTGCTTCTGGATAGTGGGGCAACAAGCCATATATGTTGTGCAAGGAAGCTATTTATAAAGTTTGAGAAGCACACAGTGCAGATGGGACTGGCCGATGCTGGCTTTCTTCAAGCAGGAAGTACAGGTTGGTCAAGATTCAGACAGATCTGTGCATGTTGACTCTCAAGAATGTTTTCTATCTCCCTAAGATGACTTGAAATTTCATGTCAGTGAGCAGTGCTGTGCAGAACAGGTGCAAGGTGACATTTGACCTAGAGAAGGCGAAGGAGAAGATGGAGATGCAATATGGAGACTGCGTAGTAAAAGCCAAAAAGATTGGCGACTTGTTTTTATTTGAAGGTGGCCGAAGCAAGTGTTTCGCCATGTCAGCTGTTGATGCGATTTTGCTGCACAAGACGTATGGTCACATTAATATAGCTAGCATGAAAGACATGGTATACAAAAGGATGGTGCGCGGCATAGAAAATATTGGTTTGCCGGAAAATATTACTTGCACACGTGTATGGTTAGCAAGATCCATGTAATTTTGTAATGTAATAATTGGAAAAGGTCCACCAACACTGTCTCTGGGAGGTTCGAAATATTTTCTGACGTTCATTGACGACAAATCCAGGAGGATTTTTGCTTATATTCTGCGTCGGAATGTTTTGTTTGATGAACGTCATGTTGTGGCATCCAAAGATGATGTTGTTTTGATCGAACTGACCGAAGAAGAAGAAAACTTATCTGACATATCCGTCGGTACCGGCAGCTCGGGGGAGAGCACAGATCCGTCCAAGAGTGCTGAAGATAAGGAGGATTAGGTAGTAGAAGAGGCGCGCAGAGGTCCTGATCGCCCCAACATCATCCGGGCTGGAAAACTTTATTCCTTGTAAAGAGGCGGTGGAAAGTTCGCATGGCATGGAATGGCGCGAAGCTATGGCTAGGGAATATGATTTCCTGGTTTCCAATCAGACTTAGCAGCTTAAAGATTTACCGAAGAATCAGCGAGTAATTGGATGCAAATGGCTTTACAACGTGAAACGAGGCAAGGATGCCCAAATCGAAATATTTTTGACGGTATGCCGACTGAAGAGTATGCATCTGGTGATAGCATTGGCGGCGGAGTTTAAGCTATATCTTCATCAGATGGATGTATGCACCGCATATCTCCACAGCCATCTAAGTGAGACTGTTTACATGGAGCAGCCGGAAGGATATATAGACGAGAAGAATCCTGACCATGTATTGATGCTGAGGAAAGCAATATATGGCTTGAAGCATTCAGGAAGGGCCTAGAACGAGAAGCTAAATGGCGTTTTGGTGAATATGGGCTTAATTGCCTGCAACAACGAGCCATGTTTATACAAACAGAGCGGAGAAGGTACCCCCTTACTAATTCTTGTATATGTTGACGATATATTTATAGCTTGCCAATCGCACAAGGAATTGCTGAGAATTAAAAACAGCATTGCCCAATCGTTTGAGTGCGTTGACAAGGGTCCGTTAAACCATTTTCTGGTCATGGAAATCAAGCGAGAGGCGACCTTGAAGCCGTTACTGTGGGACATTCGCATTATATTCAGGATTTATTGCGGACCCAAATAGGTTTCCAGATAGATTGGACCAGCGGCAAATGCAAAAAGGTGGATCCCACTGTTTATGAATCCGTAGTGGGTGAGCTTATGTGGTTAGCTCATACAACAAGGCGAGACATATTGCATTGGATGTCCAAGTTGGCTCAACGGAACCATAATCCGCATGCTAAGCACATGGCTGGCATATAGGACATCCTTAGGTTTCTCTCATCCACGGTTGACATGATTAAAGAAATGCAAAATTTGTATTAAATATCATTTTGTAAACACGCATACATTGGAGAAGCGTGTAGGAAAAAAAGGCCTGTATATTTTCCATATGATACAATGCACGCTTCTATTCGTTACAGATCATAGTCTAAAGATTTGTCCCTCTTCAAGAAATTAGGAAATAGAAAATATGTATATCATTTGTCAAGAAGTAGAAGAGTAGAGGGGGGAGTTGCATTCGAGATGCCAGTGAGTGCGGACGTTTGTTAGCTGCGGAACGATTCACACGTGTATATTATTGTTCTTGGACATACCTACAGTTTGTAATAATTATTAATCAAGAATATAATCATGGGTTCAACTTGACACATTATTATCAATTCTTTCCATTCCTTAGTCAGTCGCAAATAAAATTCCACAGCGAACACATGGTGTTTTCTTTCTTGCTTCTCTTCGAATTCTGCCACTCAATACTTTTTGCATGCAAGCCAACAGGCGGGAACCAAAATTCAACAATTAAGCCTAGTACTAACATAGTATAAATTTTCTAAAATCAGCGAAACTCCATATATAAAAATCTAGGGAAAAGAAAAAGAAAAACTTTCGGACCTTTGGCTTTCTCGTTTTCTAACATAAAATAAATGTTGAAAATATTGTGAACGAACTAAATGTTGCGGGCAAAGTGTTGCCTAGAAAATGTTGCGAGAATCAAAGACAAACAGCTGGGGTTTTGCATTCAAAATAAATGGCAGCTATATAATATAGTAGTCCAATTTGATAAAATTAAAACCGACATTTTATAGTAATAAATAAATTGCCATGTCTAAAGTTATATTAAAATATGATACAAAATGGCAATGTTATAATTTTTATCCTTAAAACTTATATAGTAGTGAGAGCATATAGAGGACTATCTGCAAAGTTTCATTCAAATAGCTTTAAAACTAAGGGACTAGTTTGAGTAGAAACGGACAGACGGACAGGTGGCAAGACGGACATATATATACTTTATAGGGTCGGAAAAGTCACCTTTACTGCGTTTAAAACTTCTGACTAAAATTATAATACCCTGCAAGGGTATAAAAATGTCCTAAGGGGGTTGCAACACCCGTGTCCATTGTGTCCGTTACAGTAGCTTTATGCTTGTATTTTGTATATCGTGCAAACAAATGAATATCCCTGTGGAGTCCATTGTGTAAGCTGTCGTTCTGTTAAACACTGTAGGTTCAATCCCAGGGTGATTCTTTAGTATTTTACCAAAATTTGAATATCAATTAAAAACAATTTATTATCAGTGTCCCATTGTAAAATTAATATTTTTTGATGACGATTTATAAACTTGTTTTAAAATAATAAATTTCAATATTATTTCTTTTTTATTAATTTAAATTTAAATTGTCTTTTTTTCTATAGAAGTGGGAAACTTTCAAAAATATAATTTTAAGTTCCAATTAAAAAGATAATATTTTTTAAATTATTTCAAATTTTTGGTTTTATTCATTTTTTATTGTTTAAACAAAATAAATACAACGCTAATTGTATAGAATTATTTGCCTCGCACATCGTTTTTAAAAAAATCTAAAAGTTATACATCACCTTCAGCAAAGTACTGAATTCTATCTTTAACGGAGCAGCGATCAGCCGCTTTGCTGAACTGGTGATCATACATAAGGCCATCCCCATTCGACATCGATTTCTATTAGGAATCGTTCAGATCATGAAGGAGATGTATGTATCTAAAGTATAAAAAATAAGTCAGGAATGGATGCCTATATACAAATACATACGTACATCGATCACTGTATAGAAATAAATATTGTTTCATTTAAAGCTCGGTACTGTGACGAGATAAATTGGCTTTCAAAAAGTTCCGAGCGAAATTGTTTAATATATAGTTTAAAAAAAAGGCGGAAAACGCGCAAAAGGGGTCAAACTGACACTTATGCACAGCTGTTTTATGAAAATAAACTTAATATAATCAAATATTACAATGATTTCAAGACGTTTAGATATGGGAATAGTGCTGATGTACTATGCCGCTAAGGAGCTGAAGGCTAATAACCAGAGGCGCCACGGTCGTCGACGACCAATAACTGATTACTGGCGTAGGAGGAACATAAATGGAAGATTTGCAACTTTTTGCCAATGGCCTTCTAGGCACTAGTAACATATAGAATTAAAATGCCCCTTGTGAGCTTAATCCCATATTACGGGCTTTGCCTCAACTGATTCGATTAAAGCTACTTTTTCCTCACGAGAAGAAAACCGTTCAATTCTAGACATTTTTGTTCCTTCTTCTTCTTCTTCTCCGTATCTAGCTTTCAAAATAATTAAATTCATTTATTTCGCTTCGAAATCACAGCTGATTTGTTTTCTGATCTGGCAACGTTTTTACCCGTTACGCTCGCAATATTTATCTCATCCCAGTACCCCCGAAAGCTAGCTTTCAGAAAATTTATCTTCTTCTTCTTTTTGCTCCGGTTTTTTTATATGGAGTTTGACAGCTTTAAAAAAATTTATCTCGTCCCAGTACCGAGCTTAAATATGACGTTTTTCTTGGCGAAAAACACTCCCAAAGTCGGACAAGCCAACTGTGCCAATAGTTAAGTTCGTCACTGTATGTAGTAGGTCATTCATAGCATGATATTTGGTCTTGCCCCGAACGTACGTCCTTTAATGACACATTGGGAAAAAAAATTTATATTCAGATATTGCCACAGCCAAGTCTCGAAATATTCAGTTTGGATAGCATATGCGGTTGGACTAAAAAATCTTTATAATTTCTGTCAATATCGCCAATTAAGATTGTTTTGTTTTTATATTTCTAAAGAGTCCGTTAAATTTATTACTTTTTAATTCATCGCTTTGTTTACATTTTCGATTGTTCTTGCCGAAAGAAAAAAACATTAAAAAACTACCAATGTCAATTATACAATTCTGACTTTTCGCAAACATTTCCTTTCTTTTTGCTTCAAATTGTTTTCGTTCGTCCAATTTCTGTTCTTTTTTGGCAAATATGTAAATCGACTAAGAATTGGGTTAATCATTTGGTAACCGGTTTTCGTTGTTGTGTGATGACAATTGTTTTCTCCCTCCGGCAGTGTACGATAACAAGATCGCCGATTTTATTTAAATAAAAAAATGTAACCTTCGGGAGCGATGTGAAATTTTGAAAAAGACGTTGGACAAGTTTTGTGGTAATATTCTTGCATGCTTGAAAAGATTGTGGTCGGTAGAATAATTCGGGTTCTGGCTGCTTGGAGTTCATTGAACGCCATGATGAGCCACTCAACCGGCTTTCTTATCCTCCTTGTGGATTGCGCAATATAGGCTCGGTTGCTAACTTTCTTCGTGAAAAAATTTAGAAATATTAATTGCCATTTGAATAGTTTCAGTAGATTATGACTCTACTTATATTTATTGAACTGAAAGAGCACCCTTGACTATTTTTGTGTCACTTTTAAAAACCTAAAAAATTACTTATGCTTAAAGCTGGCTCATCCGTTCATTACACATGCAATTCACGTTCTATCTGTTCATCAAGTTTGATAAGACCGGAAAATGGGCCAGTGTAAGTGATTAGGCCCGGTTTCAGCGTGGTTATATACTTCACGTCATTAATGTAAAATCACAATTTAACAAATACGAATTCCCTCACCCCGTACATTCCCGATTCACTCACTCAGAACTGAAATCCTCAGCAGTGTTGATTTAAATAACTTGTTTGCGTGGGACGTGCTCAACCTCTAGCATGCGCGATCAAAACCCAACAGTTGGCGAACGAGTTGAGGACTCTTTTATTTATACTCAAAAAAAAACCAAAAAAAAAACATAAGGCAAGTAAGAATTCGAAAGTCGACAGCTCTCGACTATAAGATACTCGTTACCCAAAGCTTTATGTAGTGCATTAAAAAACAAGAAACCCATATAATGTTGGAACTACAGTTTTAATGGCAGGAATTAGATGTGGTTGACCGAATGATAAAAACAAGTAACAAAGCTACTTTTGAGTGTATTCGACTCTTATCTTAGTAGTAGTCCTAAACGCTTAAACGCTTTAAATCGCACTAATTTTTGTTTTCCTGACGCGTCTGTTAAATTAGAGCCCTTGTTTATGCGAAACAGCTGATTGACATACGAACCAGTTCCTTGAGCCTACATTTAACCAAAAAAAAATGTCTTATAATTAGGGCCGCAGAAAAAAAACCGGGGCCCGGGGGAAACCAAGTCCTGGCCCCCTCCCAACTGCTAAAACAAATTGTTTGGCCCTTCGCCACAGGTCCCATTTGAAAACTACGGGACCGGGAGTAATCCACCGTCACCCCCTCTCGATAACCTTATAATTTACATAGAACATGTATTAGTTTTACCAATCTCTAAACATTTTTTAAATACATTGTATACTTTATACGTCCGTCAAATTAGCTTCGTTGAGATATTTGTATACCCTTACAGGGTACTATAAGGTTAGTCAGAAGTTTGCAACGCACTGCAGGAAGCATTTCCGACCCTATGAAGCATATACATATATTCTTGATCAGCATCAACAGCCGAGTCGATCTAGCCATGTCCGTCTGTCCGTAAAAGTCGAGTCTAGGAGTAAATACAATAAATACAATACTTTGGAAATAGGATAATTAAATAAATTTGCATTAAGGAGACCTTGGACCAAAAAGTAAAATTTAAGCCCAGAAAGAAAGCTAACTTCGGCTTGCCAAAGTTTAAATACCCTTGCAGTAAGTAGAAAGAGAGGAAGAATAATGTTCTGACTTCGCTTTCTCGGGTACTGACATAAAATAAATGTTGCTAGAGAAAAATGTTGACAGCTAGGAATGTTGCGAGCGAAAAATATTCCAAGCAACAAAGCCAAACAGATATAGATATTCCTATGGCAGCTATATGCTATAATGGTCCGATTTTGATTAAATTAAAACCGAAATTCAAGAATAATACAAAAGGCCATATCTCAAGTTTTTAAGCAAATATGTTAAGATTGGCTAGGCTTTTATACCCTTGCAGGGTATTATAATTTTAGTCAGAAGTTTGCAACGCAGTGAAGGAGACATTTCCGACCCTATAAAGTCTATATATTCTTGATCAGCATCAACAGCCAAGTCGATCTAGCCATGTCCGTCTGTCCGTCTGTCCATCTGTCCGTCTGTCCGTCTGTCCGTCTGTCCGTCCGTCCGTTTCTACGCAAACTAGTCCCTCAGTTTTAGAGCTATCTGAATGAAACTTTGCAGATAGAATTCTATATGCTCTCACTACTATATATGTCGGAACCGGCCGGATCGGACGACTATAAAATATAGCTGCAATAGGAAAGATCGGTAAATTTTAATGAAAAAAAATTATAACTTAGCCAATTTTTAAGATATTTGCACAAAATTTTAAGTTTATGCATTTTGTATTATTGTTAAGTTTCGGTTTTAATTTTATCAAAATCGGACAACTATATCATATAGCTGCCATAGGACCGATCGGAAGATTTTGAGAAAAAAATCTAACTATCCCAATTTTCCACATATTTTCATAAAATTTCAGGCATGTCCATTTTGTATTATTCAAAAATTTCGGTTTTAATTTTATCAAAATCGGCCCACTATATCATATAGCTGCCAAAAGGAATATATATATCTGTTTGGCTTTGTTGGTTGCAACATTTTTCGACAGCAACATTCTGCACTGGCAACATTTATTTTATGACAGTACCCAGTAATTTCTGCAAGGGTATTTAAGCTTCGGCATGCCGAAGTTAGCTTCCTTTCTTGTTTTCATTAAAATTTACCGATCGTTTTTATGGCAGCTATATGATATAGTTGTCCGATTTTGTCCGATCCGGCCGGTTCCGACATATATACTAGTGAGAGCATATAGAAGACTATCTGCAAAGATCAAGAATATATATACTGTATAGGGTCGGAAATGTCTCTTTCAGTGGCACCCTTAGCATCTAGCCATGCAACTGGCACAGGTTATCCAGCTTCTCCTCCATGGGTATGGCCCTTGGTGCAATCCTGTTTCTTCCTGAACAGGACACGAATTCCACCCTTGCCTAATAAAGCTCATATGCAATCACCCGAGGTCCCTGTACATGTACTGGGAGCTGTCCAAGGCATATGCGCCGCCAGAATTTATTTGGAAAAACTATTAATCCCAAAAAATCACCAAAAAATTAACATGTCTTTTGTTAACAATATAGCCGGTTGTTAATAATGAGTGCCCGCATCATTTGCCCTAAAAAAATTTCGAGCAAGTAAAAAGAGCGGTCAAACTTTAAAGCAAAATTTTTCCGCTGCGGGACAAATTTAAGAACTGGATACGTGCTTAAAACACTTAACGTTAGCGAAAGTAAGCATTTTTCAGCATACAGTGGCAAGGAGACAACAAATGTTCCAAGATTGAATCGTTTTAGCTTCACTGTCGATTGACAATTTAAATAGTAATAAATAATTCATTTATTTATTATTTTTCATTTTATTGATTTCCCGTATAATAAAAAAGGAGTTAAATTTTTTATATTTTGTGCGATTTTAGAACTGCAAAAATATTTTTTTTTATAATGTAAAATAATTTTGCAAACAAAGACAAGAGCATGTTTATATTATAAAACTAAAAATTACTTTTATTCGGAACTTTTGCGGTTAAAATCTCAAATCCGTTAATATTTTTTTTTATTGTTAACAAAATTAAATCTAGTATACAATACTAAACCTAATAAATTACTTAATGAGTACCAGCTGCTAAGGCCTACGACTCGAGATTTGAAAATTATGAATTAAATTTTTAGTTTGGTTTGGTGATAAATTAGTACAGTAGCGTTTACTGGTGACTCTATTTTTAAAGTATGTGAAGGTTTTTTTTTGCCTGAAAATGGAAAGCCGGACGCTCTCCAAAAGATAGCATGAGTTATGTAGATGGTCAATATTATCAAGGCGTTCGCCACAGAGGCAGAACGGTCTTGGTGATCCTGTAAGAATGTGTTCGTGTGTTGCACAAGTGTGTCCAATGCGGACGCGGATGAATGTTGAACAGGCCTGCTTTCCAAGGTAGGCAGGCAGAGTAATGTTGGTGTTTATAAATGAAACCGCCAGTGTTACTGTTTAGTTTATTTATTGGTTAATTTCGGGCACTTGAATTTGATTAGGTCGACACCGATGCGTACGTTTTATTGAGATGCAAAAATGTGACTGAACTAAAGCTTTACTTGAACATGCCATATAATTAAGCTTGCTTAAGATGTAAACATGTTACAGTTAGGAGTTATGGAAAAGTACTGGGCAAGCTCGCGCAGCGGTGGGATGCTTGCATTGATTTCACTGATAAGCTTTGGTGAAGCGGCGGACAAAGCAATATAATGTTAACAAAGAAAAAGGGTGTCTTGTCCTCCCGCATACAGGGTGTCTCGTTCCCAAACATACCGGCCCCCCTGAACGGTTGTTCACCACAGAGGCAGTACAGCGATTTTGCAAATTGGGCGTTTATATGATCCCTGGGCAGTCTTCACCGTAACGACTCGGACCTTGTCGTCTAATCCTGTGTGCACTGCGGTGATGCGGCCAAGAATCCATTTAGAGGGTGGTAGATTGGGCTCTTTGCGTACCACCAGTGTGTCGATCTTCAGATTCTCCGTTTCCAGATGCCATTTTGTACGTTCATGAAGAGATGTCAAGTATTCCATATGCCACCGTTTCCAAAACCCTTGAACCATGGCTTGCAGTTGATTCCATCTCTCCAATCGATTGACTTGCATATCCAGACGACTGGGTTCAGGCAATGCAGTATACGGAGATCCAGTCAAAAAATGAGCAGGCGTCAGTGGATCCAAAGAATTGTCCCCCATTGGGCACAGAGGGCGTGAATTCAGGATAGCTTCAATTTGGGTCAGGACAGTAGAGAGCTCCTCAAACGTTAGAGCCTTGGATCCAAGTATCCGTTTCATATGGAGTTTAATTAAGCGAACTCCAGCTTCCCACATCCCTCCAAAATGGGGAGCAGATGGGGGTATGAAGTGCCAAGATATCCCTTCATTGGCAAAGAATCCTGCTAGTTCATCATCTTTGGCTTGTTGAATGGCCAGGCGTCTCATGTCATCCAAAGTTTGTTTGCCTCCATGAAATGTAGTGCCGTTGTCCGAATAAAGGTCAGTAGGCTTCGCTCGGCGGGCAATAAATCGTTGAAAGGCTGCGATGAAAGCCTGTGTAGTTAGATCACTAACAACCTCGATGTGGAGTGCCTTTGTAGTGAGGCACACGAAAATAGAAAACCATGCCTTTCCGATGCGCGGTGTTCGTCCCTTTGATTCCTTGATTGCGATCGGTCCAGCGTAATCCAGCCCTGTGTGTTGAAAGCAGCGGCAAGCTTGAACTCGAGGAATTGGTAGCTCTCCCATTATCTGGTTACTTGTGCCTTTACGTTGAAGAAAACAGAGTTTGCATTGGAAGACTGCCTTTCTGACGAGATTGCGGGCACCCAGAATCCAGTACTGCTGACGGATATTGGTGAACGTTGCATCAACTCCAGTGTGAAGATGGGAGACATGAAAATCTCGAACGAGAAGCCCAGCCAGTGGTGAATCCTTAGGTATCAATATCGGGTGCTTGGCGTTAAAGTTGAGTGTAGATTGCTCGATTCTCCCGCCGACTCGCATTATTCCATAATCATCCAGGAACTGAGAGAACCGGAGTAAATGCGATTTAGCGTTAAGCTGGCGTCGAATCTCTAACTGCTCATATTCTCTGACAAAGATTGTCTGTTGCACATGTCGAATGAGTCGGCGTTGTGCGGCCGACAGCTCTTCGGACTTAAGGAATGGTGCCGAATCCCTTTGCTGAGTTCGAAGAGTGTGAATGAAGCGGTAACAGTAGCAAGATACCCTTATTAGACGCGTCCAAGTTGAGAAATTGTGGATGAGTAACTCGTTAATACTTTCATCAGGAAGAGTATGTAGAGTCGTGGGCTGTATGGCTCGTTCTTCGGTGTTGACATCGAAATTTGCAGATACGCTGAACTTGCTTGTACAAGGTGGCCACTCAGAGGTCGGTGTGGCCAACCAGGACGGACCTTTCCACCACAGTCGATGCTCCAGAAGCTTTGACGGACAAAGTCCTCGGGAAGCACAATCAGCAGGATTGTCTTCCGTGCGAACATGGTTCCAGCAGCTGCGAGGAAAGACGTTCAATATCTCAGCTGTTCGGTTGCAGACGTAGGTGTTCCAACGTCGAGGGGGAGCTGAAAGCCAGTGGAGAACAATTTCGGAATCTGTCCAGCAGCTCGTGCTGAAAAGAGGAATTGTTAGTGATGTTTTGACAATAGTAAGCAATCGAGAAAGAAGTAACGCGGCATTTAACTCCAAACGTGGAATCGATACGGGCTTGATCGGGGCCACCCTTGTTTTGGCGGCAACGAGGGTTATTTGATAACTGCATCCAACTGCAACTCGAGCGTAGACTACCGCACCGTAGGCGTGAGTGGAGGCGTCGGCAAATCCGTGTAGTTGGACTTCGCGAAATGGTGACGCAATATACCGTGGTACTTGGCATTGCGTCAGTGCTGGCAAATCCTCTACCAAGGCTCTCCAGCGCGTGCGTAAAGTTTCAGGAATCGGATCATCCCATTGGAGTATACTTGTCCAGCTTTCTTGGAAGATTAGCTTGAGTAGAACTGTGACCGGCGCTACCAGTCCAAGCGGATCATAAATCCTTGATAGTTGCGACAAGAGCTCTCTTTTTGTAGGTGAGATGTTCGCATCGCATTCCTTTAGATTCAGATACAGGACGTCCTTTCCGGGATTCCATTGGATACCAAGAATTTTGACAGGAGAATCAGCAGCTGATTTTTGGAGAAGCTGGATAGGCTCAAAACATCTATCTTCTTCTGGTAGTGACTTAAGAAGACGCCAACTGTTGGAACTCCATTTGCGTAGTTTGAATTTTCCTTTATCCAAGAGAGCAATGAGTTCGTCCTTTAGAATCATAAGCTCCTCGAATGTGTTGCACCCTGTTGGTATATCGTCCACATAGGCATCGTGCAGAAGTGCGTGGGCTGCTGCAGGGTACTCTTGGCGATAATCGTCGGCAAGTTGCTTTAGAACTCGAACGGCCAGAAATGGAGACGGTGCCAATCCGTAAGTAACCGTCAGCAGGCGAAAATGAAGCAGAGGTTCATACTCATTCTTGCGCCAAACAATGCGCTGGAAATTGGTGTGCGGCTTGAAGATTTGAATTCCTCGAAACATCTTTTCGATATCTGCACAGAAAACATATTGGTGCTGCCGGAAGCGTAGACAAACGCCAAGAAGATCGCGTTGAATTGGTGGACCAATATGAAGTCTGTCATTGAGCGATACCCCAGAGCTGTCTTTTCCCGATCCATCAAAAACTACACGACATTTGGTAGTCAGGCTGTCCAGTTTGATGACAGCGTGGTGTGGTAAATAGAAGCAGGTGTCTGGGGACTCTTCAACCTGAGCCGATGTCAGTTGTTCCATATGTCCACGTTGCAAGTAGTCGTCCAGAAAAGCTTCATACTGCTGCTTCAATTCTGGAGACCGATGAAATTTGCGTTCCAGCGAGAAGAAGCGATTGATGGCCTGTGGCAAGGTCGAATCAATAGGCGGTGCCTTTTCCTTGAAGGGGTACTCGACGACGTACACCCCGTCCGACGAGCGCTTGTGGGTGGCAGCAAAATGACGCTCTGTGGGATCGTTAGCGACCAAGAGATCCTGGTTTGGCTCAATACTGTCCATCTCCATGAACGAACGAACCATCGTGTCTAGGTCCGCGTGATGAGTAACGCCAGAAGTGGGGTTATCATCGAATGTAGAGTAAGAGCCTGCAATAATCCAACCAAATGCAGTATTGAGAGCGATGGGAAAGTCGTTACCAAAGTATTTCCGTTCTCCTGTGTATAGAGACCAGAGCTGATCCGATCCAACAATGACATCGATTGCTCCTGGCGTGCAGAAAGTTGGGTCTGCCAAGGGAAGCTCGCAGATTTGCTTGTGCGTTCGACGCACGCCTATTCGCTGAATAAATGATTCCGATGCCAAGGTTATTGTAGATCCAGTGTCCAGGAGCAGCCTGCAGGTTGTAGTGTTTCCCCAGGCGTCGATGACTTCAGCAAGGATGGTTGGCAACAGAGTCTGAGAACCAGCCGCCGGAATATTCTCCAGGGTATGATGCGTAAAG
>VNJU01006696.1:0-188190 GCA_008042675.1 Drosophila seguyi | reverse complement strand
ACCATGATCTCGTGCTTCTTAGAACGTACCCGCAGGAATGTCATATCGTTAGAGGGATCCAGATCCCTAACCACGCTCCGGGCCTTGTCGGCCAGTTGACTCATTAATCCAGCATATTGTACAGTGGTTGTGTTGTCCAGCGTCGACTTAACCGGAATTCCTAATTGGGAATAATGGCAATGAAAAGGGGAAAGATGATTGGCCTTTTCGTTGCCAAGCGTTGCAAAAAAGGCAGTAACAGCACCCCCACACACCCACCTTCGTTGTTGACCACAATTGTGCCCACGACTCCTTTGTGGCTCTGGATGCGCTTTAGAGTTTCCTCAACCTCTTGTGACTGAAATTGTATATGTACATGTTTACTTGCTGTTTTTCCCTAATGAACTTTTCTTTTACCATGTTTATCTATAAATTTGTAGAATCTTTAGCCAAAACCACTGTTTTTATGAGAAAAAAAAGTTTGTTATTATGTTAGTGTGACCAGCCCAGGTCTCTAAAAATTATCGTAAAAGCCAGTAATATCAAAATATACCACTTGATTTAAAAAATACCAATAATATTAATCAATTGTTTTGTTCTTAATTTTGTGTTCAAAAAGTGAAATTCATAAATATGAATTGTGTACCTTTTAATACTTAACCTGAATCAATTAAAATATGTCCAGAAAATGCAACCATTAAGAACATTGTTCGGCGTTAGACCATTAATAATAGTATGTATTATAAATAATCTATTACAATTTATGATATTTCTAATTAAAAAATAAAAAAAAGTTTGAATCTCCTCATAATCAGTCTGAACAGACACCATGACCCATATAGCAACAGTCTCCTGTGGAAACGTTCCTTGGAAACCAAGAAAACAAAAGAAGTGGGTCAAATATAATCATAAAACGCACTTCATCAAATATATTTCATCTTTAAAATGTTTCTCGATACTCCAGAGAGGGTAAGAAAAGTGAATACTTAAATTACATTAGATTTTTTGTCATTATTCAAATATAGCCCCCTCGAACCTTGCGCTATGTGGAAGAAGCTTTTGAGCAGGTGAAGTCAAGGAAAAATGTTCGGGATGTAGTTATTCTCAACGATTCAGGACATCCGGTGAAAAGTACGATGCATACGGACGACGCAGTGCAGTTTTCTGGACTGTTCCAGGCCATACGAGGAAGATTAGAGCGTGGAATGGCAAAAATAGATCCCACAGATGAACTTATCATGCTGAGAGTTCGCACAAAAACCAATGAGGTCCTTTTGGTGCCGGACTCAAAGATTACAGTTCTTGTTGTTCAGAATGCGCATGATAATTTCGAAAATGGAAAACCAATGCACGATAAAAAATAAAAGCTCGGATAACAGTTTATTCTATATTTTATTTTTATGGTTTATATCAAATAAAATGATATTTAAAACTTCTTAAGTATCACAAATATCGAATTAATATTGCTATTATTTTGCCGCTCATTGATCTCAATCATCGCGGTTCAGTGCTGCCAACTTTTTGCTTCAAAAAAAAAAACTCTTCCCACTTTCTTTTTTCTTTTCAACATTTGCCCAAAAACGGTTACCTTTCTGTATTTTTTCTCGTACCAAACACAGTCACTTTAAGTTTTGCCAGTGATGAGCTTTCAAAAAAGCTATATTCAGAGGAAAAATAAGCTAAAGACAAACAAGAGCGAGATATTTTTATTTTTTATTATTTTATTATGTTTCATTGCCTAAAATTGTTTCGGCTTCTTTAAACAGAAATCGTTTATGCCCCGAATGCAATTTGTTGCAAGAATTGGTTGAATATAAAAAAAGCTATTAGCTATAAGATGTTAGCAAATTTTACAAGCTTTTCCGTTTTCAGATATGCTAGATCTAGCAAAAAATAAGCTAAGCTGGCAACACTGTCGCGGCTGTTTGTCGCTTTCCGTTGTTGTCGTCTGTTTTTCTTCCGTTTAATCCGCCCGCGTTGCGAAAATACACATAACACACAGTTACATTACAATCGGAATTGCGAGCGCAACAAAACGCAACAGCAGCAGCAGCAAAAGTGAGTTCGGGCCAATAGTTCGATTGCGTTTGCGGCCGCGAATTTCTGATGACGTCGCCGTCTTGTAGGGCGTAAAAGGCAAAAGCAAAGCAAACAAACTCGGAAAGCGTAGTAGCGATAAACGAGCGTGAAATACGCAGCAGATAAAATACAATAAAAGCAGCAACGTCACGAGCACTCAACGATTTTTTGTTCAAATTTAAATCCATTATTTTCGGCATCTTTCGCGAATCGCGGTTGTCTGTGTATGTGAGTGATAGTGCACGCGTGTGTGTGTGTGTGTTTGAAGAGCGCCGCCTCCCAAAAAAAAGAAGGAATATCTAATCCAACGGTAAATGCAGCGCCGCAAAAATGTGCAGCCTGACGCTAAACAACATGGTCAACGTAACGCAGCAGGACCTCCACGATCTATTGGAAATTTTCGAAAAAAAATCATTCGAGGCGGCGGCCTTTGAGGAAGGAACAGCGGTAAGTTTATTAGCTTCATATGTGTGTGTGTCGGTGTGACATACATTTAGGCGCACGTGCACGTGCTGTCGCCGCAAGAAGAACAAACACACACACGCAATCACGAGAAGCTTGGATTGCTAGTGTGCGTGGCGCCTACGACGAGGACACGTCAGATGTCCCGTTCTCTCCTTATGCTCTTTTCTTCTCTGCTCTCCTTCTTGTTGTTTTTCTTCTCCCGTTCCTCCTTCTATTTCTCTTGCCCTTATTTGCCGCGCCCAAAAAAAATCGTCTGCCACTCAAAATGGCCGCCATTAAGCTTCCTGTGAGAAAAATAGTCTTTTCATGGAAATCAATAGGCACTAAAAGCCGTCATTTAGGTTGTTCTAATGGATTATGTTGGCCAGGAGCAGGAACACTTAACAAATAAGCCGGTTAGAGCCACCTAAAGTGATCATATTCCGTTATTTAGGTCTTGGGAATCGGAGAACTTGAACTTATGATTTTATTTGTGTTATTTTACCGTCTGGCTGGCTTAAAATACTGTTTTATTACGATTTTCTGTAGTATTTTTTCCACAATCTAATCTGTTTTGTGGTTTAAACAATTTTCGAATATCACCAACAAACCATTATATTGCATTTCTTTGTTTAGGTTTGGTAATTACTCTTTTTTCATGTTTTTATCGCAATCAGAACGAGGGAACTTAAACCTAACGACCTTGTGCATTGTTAATAATAAACCATGAAAGCTACAGGCTAATTATCGTTTATATTTATGGAACATTTTAATGATTTAATGGTAATTGAGTGAACATCGTTAATTATCCTTTGTTTGTACTTTAAATTTAAAAAACTTTATTTTAAAACTGAATTCATTGAGATTTCCTGCTCGAAAGTTCATTATACGTTTGATACTAAGGTTATAGCAAATAAATATAAATGCAATAAAATACATTTATTTATTCATTTATCTTTAATTCAAGATTAAATGTATAAATTTTTTAATATTATATTATATTTATTATACAAATACCTTGACTATGAACTACAAGTTGCATTGCTTTCCTCTGCTGTTAAAGTAAATCTTAATTTAATTAAGAAATATGAAGCAAAACTTATAAGCCGGTTTTCTAAAACCGGAAACATCTCCTTGTGGGTTTTTGTTCTCAGATCTTTGCTGAAATTCAATAACACACCGCTTCGTTGAGCGGTAATTAAAAGCTTAATGGGCTTTTTAAGACCCGCTCTCGATTTACGCATTAATGTGCACTTATTTTTCCCGGCACGCATTGTTCTTTTCCTTTTCCCTTACCGTGGAAAGCACGGACCTCTTTAACCCGTTAACCCCCTCGTGAATGTCACGCACGCTGCCTTAATGGTCGCGAGTGTGTAATTCCGTGTTATCGCCCGCTTAGCCGGCAATTGCAAATAGCAAATAGCGAAATAATAAAATAACAATTGAGTTGGCAACAACAGCAGAGCTAGCAGCCAGCTGGCTAGCTCATTTGCATGCCCGAGTATCTAGTGCCAGGTAAAAGCACCTGGAAACAGAGCGAGGAAAGCCGCTGACTGGAGCCTTGGCACGTAACTCACGTTTCCCGAGCAATGTGTGTGCGGGTGTGTGTGTGTGTGTTTGTGCAGCTGAAATGGTTGTGCATAATTGACAAGTCTGAGTAACTTACTAACCGCATTGGGTGGGCCAAGGGACCCAGATATGTTACTTTGTTGCAGCTGTTGCACAATTCCAAAGGAGGCTTTTTATCAAAGCAACTAACGTTATCACCTTAGCTTCTCAGCGCCACTTGAAAGCGTTCATATTTCTATAATTTCTATATTTCTATATTTCTATATAGTGCCTTATCTACCAGCTCGACTTGAAGGCAAACAGAGGGCCTTGATACAAAGCATTGCATTTGATGATGGGGTGCAAAGGGTGAATTGTTTGTATATGAGTAGCTGCTCGGGTTCAAGGTTAAATTTTGCCAGCACCGATTAGATTAGGCGCCCAGCCAATGGCACAATATTTAACCCAATGACGTAGGCCGGCGATAGCTGCGAAAGCTGCTCCCAGGAGATCAGAAAGATCGCCGGGTGAGAGCGTGTGCAAAAATGTGGTTGAAAGAGAGGAAGTTTGCTTCAATTACATTGGAAAAAATATTATGGGAACTTTGAGTGCTGGAAAATAATTTAAGTTACTTTATAATTTTTTAGATTATTGATTTGTTTGACTATGATTTAAATAGTAACTTAAAAATTTGGGTTTGTAAGCTTTAATAGTAAAATCGATTAAGAATCAGAGGCTTTACTTGGGCTTCAGGATTAAGACAACCTTATCCACTCCTGAGTATTATAATAGATCTTTCTTCTAACTTAATAAATACAATTAGTACCTATTTACCCATCAACAACTCCTATAACTAAAGTAATATTCCCTTATAAAAAGGTATTCCCCAGGTCGTATTTCTCCTAAACTTTTCCCACTTTGTCTTTGTGCTCATTCTGTTATCGAGTCAAACAAAAACAAACCAGTATAAATAGCTCTCTGCTGGCACGTGACACAACAATTTGCGTTTTAGATTAGCCCGGGAATTCGTTGTTATCAGTCTTATCAGCTTTTTCCCCCCAGTATTCTCGGTATTATGACAGAACGACGGCAAAAACTGGTTACACCAAGATATGGAAACATTTATTATTAAACATCACATTCATTCGAAAAAAATTACATTTATATGTATGTAGGTGTAGGTTCGCAAAAAAAAAAAAAAATTACAATTAAGTTGTATTTTTGCTAAAAAAAAATACAATTACATTTTAAAATTCATTTCCTTCGATCGTTGGACAATCATTAATTTATTGTAGTTAAGTTAAGTTATTGTAGTTCTTTTTACCATCCCTGGAAGTGCCGCCGGAACTCCTCCTCAAAGTCCGAATGCTGCAAGTCCAGCTTCTGAAAGTCGGTGCAGCCCTCCCTCTCCAGCTTGGCCTGGGCCCATAAAATCAGTTTGATGAGGAACATCATCCGCGGCTCCATGGGTCCATGATCCTTGCCCCTGCTTGCCGCCTGATGGCAACGCAACATGGCCGAGTTTATCTCACCTGCTACCTTCTGACGGTAGGAGTACAACATAAGCTCGTTAAAGGGACTCTGCTCGGGCCGTTCGAAGGCCAGCAGACCCATGGTTCGTTCCATTTCCCGCCTATGGTTCGGATCAACCTGAGGGAAGCCAGAGGCCTGACTTTGGGCAAAGTTCAGGGCCTTGGTCACCTTCTGATCCCTGATCATTTCGATCAGCCGCAACTGCTGCATGTGAAAGTAAACGTAATTCTCCGTCTCGAAGATGCAAGGATAGATGCGACTGGCCAGGTCCATGGCATACTTTACTTGGCCCACACGCACAGCCTCCTGGACACGCATCCGATCCGCAATGGTGTCCATATGGGGACCCGGCTCTACATTTGCCTCGGCCATGAAGCGCTTGGCAGCCTCCTGATAACCCTCTGAATAAGGAAAATGGAATTTAGAAAAAATTCGGAAGAATATGGAAAAGGACGCACCTGAGACTAGATAGTTCATTACCAGGCGATTGAGATTCATCTGACGGCATTGGAAGCTGGCCATGCGGTGGGGCCAGAAGGTCGGCGGCTTGTACCCAGACATTTTGAATTGATCAAGCGGGTTTTAGGTACTGAAACAGGAGAGGGAAAGATTTCAGATTAGGATTTTATAATAAATATAAGATCAGGCAGAAATTGTTGAAGATAAGTCTTATATATTTTTGATATAATAGAGTAAAACAAGCTAATTTTAATAATTTATTTATTGAATATATATATTATATAAATATTCAAATATTTTCCTATGATATTTTACAACCTTCTGCATTTGGAAACCAATTTATTAAGTTTTCAAATAACTCTTAATCTTCTTAATAATTTTAATTAAATCTTTTAACTGCCAGGAATGCAACAAGTATTTGTGAATACCATAAAAACAGTTGAAATTTTGGTCAATTATTTCGTTTCGTTTCCATATAGGAAAACCTCATCCACCCCATATGGCAGCACTGATGATCATCTGTGTTGTTGATCATTATATCACTTTTGATTTCAGCAAAACGAGCAAAGATTTGAAATGTATGTACATATTTTTTGCACTCTTTTTGTATTTGGCGCAGACAGATTTATTTTCGAAATGGCATTGAAAATAGCTGCTGCAAATGCAGATACAGATGCAAGTGTGTATTATTTGGATTCGGTATCTGTGGGAGGGCCAACTGTCTGCTTGCGTGGGCGCCAAAAGTGAATTTTCCGAGGCGGGCAGCTCGCTGGCTCGCTCTCCCGGCCAAGTGAAAATGCCAAAAATAGCAGGAAGGCGAAGGCTTTCCTTTTCAAAAATATATCAAGATTTCGTAAACAATCTTTTTTATAGCTTATCGCGAAGCTTTGTTTTTTTTCCGTTTGTTTTTATTTTTTTATATATTTGCACAGTGCCAAATACCCACCTGTTGTTGTTGTTTTTTGAGTTGGTTTTTTGCTAAATTCTTTAACTTGTTGAAAAAGGATCCCAAAATGTGTAAATTGAACGGTTTTTTACGTTTTTCCGGACTTTCTGCTGCTGCTTTTCTGGTTTTTCTTTGGTTGGATTCGGTTTAAGCCCAGCAGAAAATCGTCCAGAGACGACCGCAGAGCGAACGCTGCCTTTGGCGCCTGCTGGAACACTGTCCTGGTCCCAGGACCTGCATGGCTACTGCAGCAGCACTCCTCCGCCTTAATGTGTATCCCTTCGTCGTCGCTGTGGGTACTTCCAGTCTGCAGCTCGCTTCCAGTCTGGAGATTGCACTCCATTCGGGGGTTGCAATTGCGCCTTCCACGGGGACAGACAGTGGAGCTGCGCTAACTGATACCCGGACAGCCATGTTGTGCAACCTCCCTGTTGCTCCTGCTCGCCTGTTGTTGTTGGCAGCAGTCTGTGCCGTGGCCACGCCCCCGTCCATGGCCTGCACCCCTTTGCCGCACCTGCAGCCACCGCATCCTGGGCAGTGGATGCAGCTGTGCTGCAAGCCGTGCGGCGTCATTCGTGTGGGCACTTTGGAAATTGCGGCACAGGCGCGCAGGAATCCCCGGAAGGAGTGCCAGTGCGAGTGGGAGAGGGATTGTGTGTGTGTACGCCTTTTCACTTGGCCACAAAATGCAGCCAAAAAGGCTGCGGCACAGTGGGCAGGCAGTGAAAGGTCCTGTTAAATGGGAAAATAAATAAAATATAATAAAATTTACTAACTCAAATTTAGCTAAACCATCTATTAACCTTAAATTTACACAAAACAAAGGTTAATTGCCTGATTACTTTACAGAAAAATAGACTGTTCTAAAGGTTTCTAAATGCGTAATGACTATATTAAAATTGTCAAGGCTAAAACGCTTATTTTGATTGATTTTTAATGTGTATTTTGTGGTGGCATGTCAAGCATGCCAAAAACCATTATTGCTTGACATCAGCGAGTGGGAAAGCTGTGAAAATAAAGCTGGCATGAAATGCGGGTCAATGTCAAAAAGCTTAATTATGGTAATTAGGAAAAAATAGCACACGCATGCACACAAAAATATAGAAAAAATAATGGTTAGAACATATACATTTTATACAGTTTATAAAAGGAAACATAAAAAAGATTTTGTTGAGAAAAAAAATAAAATATTTTTAAGAAATAAATTATATAATTAAATTAATAATATAATATATAATATTTCAATGAAAAATTAAAAAATACACTCAATATTTCTGTCTGTGCACCACTGTGCTCAGTTAGTTCTTTGCTGCCAGCTCCCCTTTATGATCGCCTGTTGCACTTTGAACTTTGCGCCCACGCGTCTGCATATGTCACCCCCTCTGGCCCCCTTTTCACTGGTATTTGTAGTCCTGTGTGTGTGCAAGTGGGTGTGCCCGTTGGCCAGCTGTTGCTGCAAGGTGCGTGGGTCGCACCGCAGACACTTGTGCCAGGTGCCCAGGAGCAGCAACAGCCGGGTATCCAATAGGCGAGGAGACCGAGACCAAAGGGGACCAAAGGGCCCGGCTTTAGCTGCATCTGGCTGGCATCTGGTTGCCGTAGTAACGGCGCTTCCAGCTCCTAAATTGGGGATGCATTCCGGGCGCATGTCCGGAACAGGGAAGAGAGAGCGAAACAGCAGCGAGTTCGATTCGATTAAGGGCCACTCCGATAGATGACGGCGCTTTCCAATGCTTCCAGATGCATACCACCATGCTCCGCGTGTCGCAATCAGCCGGAGTCGGGAACCGGAACACCCCAGCGGCTGCTGCTGCGGAGCTTCTTGCGCTTCCGGACTAACTGCCTCGCATCCGGGGCCACCATGCAAGCATGATTAGAAGAAGGGAGCAACTCTCCGTCACTGCGGTTTGCTGCGGATGCTGCGGATTTCGGTTCACCGACTATTAGGTTCTGGACGCCTGCTCGCTGGCAGATAAAATCGATAATGTGCGAGCTGGCAATGCCGTCGCAGCAGCCGGTGGTGTCAACTATTCGCCGGGAGTTGGGCTTCGGATTCGTACATACTCGTATTTGGTAGAGCAGCAAGGGGAGTGGGTTCGAATCGGTGTGGTTATCTCTGGGAGGGGGGATCGGGAGCACACGTTTGGGGTTCGTCTCTGTTGTGGTTGGTCCAAAAAGCAGGGGATGTTGCCCCGAGTAAGAGAAGGATTAAGTTGTGTGTTCAAATGCATAATATGACTATCAGGGTACCAGAAATTTTTATTCTCTTGAAACAAAAAAAATAAAATTTATGTATTTATACAAAACTGTGTAGTCTGCTGTTTATTGATTTTAATTGTTGGACTTTGTTATTAAAGCACTTGAAGAAATAATGCACTTGGGTAGGCAGTATACAAATTAATACATTTTTTATTTTTATAATAGCTGCCTTATAATAATAAAAAATTTATTCATTTGTATACTGCCTGATGTATGATAAAAATAATTTAACATCTAAAATCTTCATTGAATTAAGTTCTAGGAATTGTTGTATTATGTTTTCTTGGGAATAAATTTTAAAGCTTGCAATTAAAGTCCTATAGAACTTGGTTTTTGGGATTATACTTATCTATAATATGCTTATAATTAATATTCATATTTAAAATTGCATTTAATAACAATAATATGTTTAAATAAAGTTATAGGAAGTTTTAAATTATGTTTTCTTGTGAATAAATAATTAAGGCCTGCTTTTAAAGTCTCATATAACATGGTTTTTGGGATTATACTAAGCTAAATGAAGCAAATAATTAATATTCATATTAATAATTGCATTTAAAAACAAAAATATGTTCAAATAAGCATGTCTTCCTATCTATGTTTTTATGTTTAAACTATTCCTATCCCTCCAACAAACCAACTTCCTCAAACTACTCACTAACTTAACTCTTTGCCAAATCGTTTGGATTATTCAGATGACCTTCTTTTCACATTACACTGAACTAGCTGCTGGGAAAGCAGAACTAAAGGAAAGCGATCGGCGCCCCTGGGGAAATCAATTTCGGTTCTGTGTGTCGTCTGTGGGAACGACGACATCGGGAGGGGAGAGTAGAGTGCGTGTGTGGGCGAGGGAAGTGAAATCTCTTCCTGACTCTCGACTCGGCTGGCGAATAAATTAAGCAGATGATGAATAGATTTCTGCAGCCCCCCCTTCAGAGACACCCCGAACGCATCCATGCTCATTGTCCGTAACGCCCACTTGGCCGGTTGTCATTTATTGCGCTCAATTATTGCGAGTGCGCGATATGTCTTTATGTGGGGGGGCAGAGTAAGCGAAAATCGCTTGGCCTCCTCAACATGGCCCAAAACTTCCGGCTCAAACGTGTTTCTTTCAGCGGCACCAGCTCCAGCTCTCCAACTCATCTCCCCCACAAAGCGGTTTCAAAGTCTTTCGAAAGTTGTCGCTCACACACTCTCGAATATGGTATTTATGCACTCTAGAAAATAAAAAAAATAAATGCAAATCAACTGCAACGGCAATTTGCATATTAAAAGATCATTAATAACTCCCCTATCGATGTGGTGTGGATGATGTGGCATAAATTAAGAGAAAATGTGGCTTCCAAGGCGGAAGATTAGCTCAAGTGGAAGATGTTTTCAAACAAAAACTTGTATCTATAGGATGAGAAAGCTAGAAAGATTTACTCAATTACAGAAAAAAACCATATGTCTACAAATTTGTTATTTGTTTATAAAAAAAATATATAAATATAAATATAAAACCAATTGACAGAACTGTACTTGCAATCGTGTCCAGTACCTGGATTTCGTACCTGATCTAAATTCCAATTCTGTGTGTATGAAACGTGGGCGCAACTTGTTTTCTCTTTACATTATATCGGGCGGGGTCTTTAACCGCCCAGCGACAAAAAACAAAAGCAACAAAAAGCAGCGCTTGAAAAACACGCTGCACATTTAAAAGCGCAAGCATAAATCATGTTAAGGCTACAACAAGAACAACGAGAATAAAGCACTGAACACTCATTGACTCACGAACAGCGGCGGCTGATGGATGGGTGTGGTCACTGGCCCCCAGGTTGTAGCTTAGTTCTCGAGCTCAGAATAATTCATTCAAGAAAACTCTGTCATCGTTGAATATGCAACGTGTGTGGGTTGTTGCACTACAAGGCAAGGCATTCGCAGGGGCAGCCTTATTTTCCGCCTTCTGGGGGATTTTGACTTTCCAAAATAAGCCAAGATTCGAAGCAGGAAGCAGCTTTGAATGCACTATTTGGGTTATTATTATTAAGTATATTTTTCAGAACCATAAAGCTTAGAAAGCTTATTAAAAACTTGGAAATTCCAACCTATAACCAGTGTGATTATAGAACCTTCCCCAACGTTGTGGATTTCTTCAAAGTCGCGGCCACCGAAGTCCGACTGTATGGTCTTCGACCTTCCATTTCCATCTGCTCCCTCTTTGTCTCCGCCTCCTTCTTCTCCTCCTCCTTCGGTCGAGTTGAAGTTCGGTGTTCGCTTGGTGGTTCCTCGCTCGCTCAGTTCGATTGTACGAGTGCGAGTGCGATTATTTCTGCTTTGCGGTTTCTTGTTGCTTTTGCTGTCTCTGTTATTGTTGTTGCTGTGTTGTATTTTTTCAGTTTTTCAGCTTTTCTGATGTTGTTTCTGCTTTTTTACCACAGAGAAAGAAAGAGGGGGAGAGAGATGGAAAAGTGTGTCGCACGCTCGCAGCTTCTGCTGGATTTCTGGTGGCCCAGCATCGGCAGAGTGCTTAAAATCCGGGTTTGTGGGCAAAACTGCATCGCGGCTTGAGTCTCGCTCTCGATTTTGAGTTTAAGTCTTTGGTTTAAGTTCTGTTATTTGGGTCAGCAGCGTCGTCGAGGCGAGCCGTCGCCGCCGATGATCGCCGGCCCCCCCGCCCCAGTGGCGGGCACAAAAACTATTTTCCGCACAGCAGCGCTGTAACTATCGCCCGTCGCGTCGGTTTGTTGTTTTTAAGTTTTACAGCGCCTTTGGAACAGGCGCGCAGTTTCGAAAGCAGCGCTGCAGCGGCGGCGGCCAGTTACAGTTGCATTTACTCGCTTACAAAGAAAATATCTGCGACCGCAACAGCAGCAGCAACAACAAAAGCAACAGGCGGCGAAACAACGGCAACAGTGAGCGAGCAAGCAGTTCAATGCACACACAACAACAGTAAGAGCTCCCCTTTGTACTGGTGCCTGTGCATGTGTAACGGCAGCGTCTCCAACTTGGGAGCACTCACACATACACATGGACATCGGGCATCGATGGCATTTTTTGTTTTCGGCATCCCATCTCTCTTGCACGCTCCCACTCTCATCTGTCTGTCGGTGTTGGGGAAAAACTAGCTAAAATAAGCAGAAGAAAAGGCTAGAGATGCTTTAAAAAGTATACAAATAAGCAGAAAAATTTATTTTTTAAACTTTTTAGGTAGTTACATTTTCAAATAAATTATAGTTTTTAAATAATAAAGCTAATAAGGCTAATGAAATCGTAAAAATCGAAATCCTAAATGTTTCTTGGTTAGAAAGAACCTAAAGTAACAGCACTGAAGGCAGCTGCAAGTCAAACACTTGTGCAAACTTTGAGCGAGATGGAAATAAAATTGAAGAGAGGGAGAGCGAGCATCATTTTGTTTTTGCCTATTGCGATTTTGTCGTTTGTTTTATTAGGAGAGCTTAAAATTAAAATTTTTATATAATTTTTGAACGCTCCTCTTATGCAATTTCGAGGTGGTAAAAAATTAATATACAAAACAAATGTCATAATCAGGCATTTGTTTTCTTTTTGCGTTTTACCATCGGCATTTCTCGGTAATTGTAATTGCGTTTTAGTTGTTTTGCTCACTTGCTTCGCTCTGCGTAGTTTCTCTCACCGCCTCTCTCACCCACACATGCACACCTACTTACTCACACGGCCGACTGAGTTTTCGTCAGGTTTGTTTTGCTCGTTGGTTCGCGTTTGTTGTTGCTAATTTTTTTTGCGCAGCCTTTGCCTTTGTCGTTTTGTTTCTGCTTCTGTTGTTGTCTTTATTATTTGCACACATTTCTCCTTGTTCGTCGGTGTGTGTGCACTAAAAACCTGTTTCCTCAAGGTGTTTGTCAGCGTACAAGTGTGTGTGTGTGTGAGTGCTTTTTGCTGTTATTGTTATTATGCTTTTATCTAGTTGCTTGTCTGGGACAGCTGGCTGCGACGCCGCCCACCCGCCGCCGCCGCCACCGCCCCTTGGCCTAGCTAGCCTTTTGCTATTTTTAGCCAACAGCGCACTAATACCAACCTTTAGATTTTATTCGCAATTATCGATGGTGTATACCGATTCTAAGGACTGTCTGATGGTTGTGATCGATTTATAATCTATTTAGCGTTTAAAATCATTGTAAAGTATTTAAAATTGTTAATTTTTGAATGTTTTATATTTCAATTAGGGATAAATAATGGGATTATAATTAAACCAAATTCTGGATGCTATGGTACCCTGTATTTTCTGTTTTGTGGACTCACAAATTCTATTTTTTGACAAAAAATACAAATATTATGCAATTATCTCAGTTTCTAATTGCTTTTGTGTATTGGCAATTTCCCCCTCTATCGTTGCACGCTTATCTTCTGGTAGCGGGTAATAGCAGAGATAGCTACATATAGTCGGCGCCTCCAGATTCCAGTTCTCCTTCCCGGGGACGTGAGGTTCCATTGAACTCGGGACAAGAATTTATACACACACACATATGTATAGTATTCAGAAACCAGTTGCAGTCCGCGTTCTAATCTCGCGCTGCCCATTAAGACGCCGGCATTTCTGATTTATGCAAGCAATTGACTTTACCCAGCTCCCCGTCAAATATTTTATGAATACGACTACCCAAAGTCACTGGAGATATGGCAGGAATATGGGCATTGCGAGGTCATTGGTGGATACGATCTTAGCATTATCCAAAATGAGGCTTTTTATTTATATTTATCTTTTAAACTTTATAATTATATTTTATATCCTCCTCACTTGCAGATCCTCCTTTGAATCTCTTTCTAATGAAACTTGTTTGTTATGTTTCAGGAGTACGACATCTCCAAGAAATGCGAATACCTGTTTAAACTCGACTACAGCCTCATAGAGCTGGACAACTCGAACGGATTGCTCAGTCCACGCTACCCTGGCCGGATACTCATTCCCGAATGCGAGCACGGACATATGGCGAAAACGCTAATACCGGGCAATGGCCTTTTTGGTCCAGTTGGCGGTGGAGGCTCCTCGGGAACTACAGCAACGGCCACGCCTCTAAACAGTAGTGCTGGCAGCACCGGCAGCGAAGGCGTGGGCATCCAGGCTTTTGTCACGTTTGCCAATCCCCTCCAGACTCCACAGCAGCCGCCACCGCCGATGCATCCACTCCAGCCGCAATATCCCTCACAGCCACAGTATCCTTCCTCCCAGCAGCCACATCCACTCCAGCAGCAACAGCAGCAGCAGCAACAACAACCCGCGCAACAACAGCCCCAGCATACGATCTACGAGGACCAGTACGATATTCAGCGAATGCGGGAGCTAGTAACGATGGCCAAGTATGCGAGATGTCGCCAAAGGTTCGCCGTGCCCGTGATCATGTATCGTGGCAAGTACATTTGCCGCTCGGCCACGCTATCCGTGATGCCGGAAACCTACGGCCGGAAGGTGGTGGACTATGCCTACGACTGCCTAAGCGGCGGCAATTATACGGCGCCCAATGGCGAGGAGAACGACGCAGATTCCACGGACGAATCGCTGATCAATCACATCCACGACCAGGCTCAGTCACAGTTCAGCTATGACGAGGTCATCAAGAGCGACATTCAGCTGCTACACACGCTCAACGTATCCACCATTGTGGACCTAATGGTGGAGAATCGCAAGATCAAATACTTTATGGCGTGAGTAAATTGAACAACTTCCCAAGGCTTCCGTCTTTAATAACCTACTTCCTTTTTTTTCAGCGTTTCCTCGTCGGAAAAGGCGGACCCCAACAAGCATTACAAGAGTTTTAACCTGCTATCGCTGCCGTATCCGGGCTGTGAGTTCTTCAAAAAGTTCCGGGACAATAACTACATGGCTCGCAACCTGCACTATAATTGGAAGCAGTCCTTTAACGATGCCAACATCAACATACCGAATCTGGGACCCGCCGCCGACATCGATGTGGTGTGGCCGGAATACCGTGACTGGGATCTTGTGGCCATTACGCAGAACTATCTGCGCGCAACGCTCAAGTACGTGCAGGAGGAGAGCTCCGGCCTGCTGATTCACTGCATCAGTGGCTGGGATCGCACACCGCTGTTCGTCTCCCTTGTCCGGTTATCCCTGTGGGCAGATGGACTGATCCATCAATCACTAAACGCCATGCAGATGGCGTACTTTACACTGGCCTACGACTGGTACCTGTTCGGCCACCAACTGCCCGATCGCCTCAAACGGGGCGAGGACATCATGTTCTTCTGCTTCCACGTGCTCAAGTTCATCACGGACGAGGAGTACAGCATTGTGGAGCATCGCAAGCGGACCAAGACCTCGAGCAGCAGTGGCAGCAGTGTGATAGTCATCAAGTCCGATGGTTGCGACGAAGAGCCGCTCAAGGAGTGAGTACTGCAGCGAGTTACCTTCAATATTTTTCGGCTAACACGTTGGCCTTTTCAGGGACTACATTCTGGCCTTTGATCAAGATAGCAACGACAGCTACTCAAACTGTTCCAACTGTGATATGTCCATAACAGATAACTTTTATGCCACGACGCCAGCGTCAGTCAATCCGCTGACCAGCAGATCGCCCAATCCCAAGCGGTAAATGATTTTTATTTTTTTGCCTGGGAAACCATGAACTATACTCTATACTCTGCTTTAGATCAAGAACCAGTCCCATCTCAGTGCCCGGATCAAATGCGCGACAGCGGCAGGAGTCCACCTCATCGAATGGCAGCTGGCAAGTGGTGACGGATACGGGCTCCATAGACTCAATGATGAACGGCAGCTATATGATGCGTTTTGTGGCCCAGCAGCAGTCAGCGGAGGGTGGCACCAGCTCCTCGAACATTCCTATGTACAACGGTGGCAATGGCTACCACTGCAGCATTAATGCGGCGTCGAGCGGCAGTGGCAGCGGCAGCGGCAGCAGCATTAGCAATGGGAGCACAACGCACGGTTTCGCAAATGGTTCCTCCAAAGACATTGGTGGCGGCGGCAGCACCATGGCCAGCAAGCAGTGCATTAACTTGTGAGTTCTTATCGCAGATTGGCGGCAGAGAAATCCAGAATAATTATTCTAAAATGTTATATTTATCTTTTTTCAGACGAAAGCAACGCCTGAATGCAGTTCGCGCCATTTTTATTCAAGCCTACGGCAAGACAATTGGACTGAAATTCAAGGAGGGCTCCTCCATGAACCTCGCCACGTTCATTGGCAACCTGGCGGACCAACTGTTTTGAGGCAGCAAAATGTTAGCTTCTCCCCCAGACACATTGTTTTATTTCTTGTTGTTCAGTGGCTGCATTCGCGCTTTCCACCAAGCAACGACTGTATTTTCTCGTAGACACCTGTTGAAATGCGTTCATTATGTGACTGTTGTTGTTGAAATTGTGTAATGAAGAAAATTGATAACTGATTAACTAAGTAAGCATCGAACGAACGAACACTCTCCTAGACAACGTGCATAGTACAACTCGTTCTCCTGTCCTGTCCTGGTTCTCCCGCCTCCGCTGTCCCGCTCTTTGTTTGTTTAGTTGTTAGGTTTTTTTCGAGAATGCAAAGCAAACGAATTACAAAATGCGATTCGGATTATACAATAGCCTTAAGTTGTAATTTATAGTAATGTGTATTTTTTAAATAAACTTATGAGCATTTGATACAAAATGGAAAGTCTAGTTTTTCGCCGTGAATCGGCTAGACCGTCGAATGTTGGCCAGTGGCATATAGTCGTCCAGATCCAAACGTTTCAAACGGACGCGTAGATTTTTACAAAACTCCTTGGCGTTATTTACAGGTACAATCAGGTTAGGGGTAGCTGGTTCTTCCTTAGCGGACTGGTATTTGTATTTCATTGGGGGTTCGCCCCCAACCCGTTGGATCGTCATTGGCGACTTGATTCCTTCAGATTCCGAATCGTCAAGTTCAATCTTGATTTCCGGTATTTTTGTTCCGTTTGTGGCTCCCTCGGCGCTACTGAACACATTGCTGATCACCAGGCCCGTTTCATTCGAATTTATAATCGTGGGCGCTCGTGGCGAAGAACATGAGGAGCCATCGTCTATTGCCAGGCGCTTTATGGTGTCCGGCGGCAGCTCCTTGACCTTAATAGACGCAAAAAACTCATCGTACTCGTTTTGAACGGCCCTCTTTGTTTTGGCATTCATGTCATCGTACAAGTTCTGTGTGCGGCGCTCCTCGTCCATGATAAGGTCCAAAACTTCCGCCTCGAGGCGCAGGCGCTGGTTATGGGAGAGCCCCTCCACAAAGGACAGCTGGCTAAGCACGAGATCCTGGCACCTGGAGCTCGACGTCTCCTTGTGCTTTTCAGCATTCAGACGATTGTTTATGTGTACCACAATCTTCCACATCGGCTCAGGGATCTCACCCTTTGCTCGCGCCAGTGAATTGATCAGCGGCCGCACGGTTTCCCAGCGCCATTGCAACTCCGCCGTGGAGAACGGCGTGCTCAGGGTGAAGCCCTCGTAGCTCTCGTTGAAGGCATTGGCCACCTGCTCCCAGCCCCAATCATCGTAGTCGATGTCCTGCTGTGTAGGATTTTGCCGGCTGAAGAGGAACGGGTACTTGCACAGCAGCTCCAGGAGCCGCAAGTCGTTGAGCACTATCTGGGAGTTTGCGTTCGTGTTGGATATGTTGATTTCCAGTAGGGCCATGCGCTCATCCGTCTGTGATCGATCCGTATCGTCGGCAATGTCGGTGCCGGCGCTCATTTTATCCTTTTAACATAATAATAACGGATGCAGGCTTCCTTTTTAAATTATGCCCGTCCAATTAAAGTCGATGAGTGTTTGCCTCGAAATGGAACTGTTGGAAATGGAACACTGCGGGGATTTCTTATTTTGTAATTATTTTATAATACCATCTTCCCACAGATTTGAACAGAGCCATCAACCATCCGATAACAGCTGATCAAACATCTGCGGCTCATCCTAAATATAAACATATGTGGCTTTTGCGGGAACTAATAAAATATTTTATCCACTATTTAACAATGAGAAAAAGTCAGATTGCGGCAGTTGCACAGAAAAACCAACGGCCAACTATCGGTTAAACAAATCCATCACAGCTGATTGCTATATGACCAGGCAATGCCTCACGCTTTTCATTTAAATTATTTTAAATTTCCTATTTGTTTTTACTTACTTTTTAGTCTGATTGTGCTTATCAATTTGTTATCGGGCCCAATTATTCCACAATTTACCAAATTAACATATTAAATTAAATAAAAATAAAAGCTTTAAGCTGGTAATTTTAATAATATGATTTTCTTATTTTTTAGATTTCTTATATTATTTTGAAAATTCAACCAAAATATAAGCAGAAGAATAATTATAATATTCAAAATTTAAATACAGTATAAAATCTAATGCTAAAATATTCTTACCGTTTCATTGACAACATAAAAATCATGTTGTCAGTTTGATATGAATTGTATTATTGTATGTAAAATTTTAATTTGGTATATAAGATTGCACAATAATTTATTTAATACAATTTAATTTAATTATATCACACATTTAAGCTATCAATATAATTAAATATTTTTTCGTTTTATTTCTGTTGTACAAAAAAAGAAGTTTACTTTTAACGAACCGATAACAAGACTATCGGAAACGAAACATTGCGCACCGTCGTGTGCAACAGCCCCTAACATTTTTGTTCTAAAACCATTATTTCATTTCCTCTACACATATGCATCGTTCCATTTTCCATAAGTGTCAGTGTCATCATTTATCAATTATCATTTGATTATTATATTTTACAATATAATATGTGTTTAAGAAAAATCAAATCAAACTCCACCGCAGCATAATGGGACAGTAGTAGTCGTAGACCGCAGTTTGTCAACGAACTTGTGCATTACGTGCATTAAAACGCAATGTCAATCTACACATAATATTTGCTTTGTAAACTGTTTTTAAGTTGAAATACATATACACAAATAGTGTTAAATATAAACACGTACAGAACATACATCTGCACATACATATATATATATATATAATATATTAATCGCATCGAATAACACAAAAAGCTGATTTAACAATGCGCGAATTCAAAGTTGTTGTGCTTGGGTCTGGCGGAGTTGGTAAATCGGCTCTCACGGTGCAATTCGTTTCGGGATGCTTTATTGAAAAGTATGATCCCACAATCGAGGACTTCTACCGCAAGGAAATAGAGGTACGTAAACGTTAACGTTCGCATGGATATCGCTGGCCAGACATAATCAATTTACAAACGGGACGCAGACATACGCACATTTATGTATATACTGAGCGTAATCACGCTTATACATATGAACGTCTGCTTACATATATACATATATATACATAGACATATGTATGTACGTGGATACATATAATGGGCGATTAATTGTATGTGCACATACATATAGTGTTCTTGTAGGTGCGAAATGTGCCCAAGTATTTGTATTTATGTATATGCATACATACATAGGACGTTGTAAGCCCACACGGAGTATGTAATTCATAAATAATCGCGCATACGAACATATTTACATGCGTCTGTGCAACCAAATGTGCACAGTTGTGCATAGGCGTGTGGGTGTTGGTGCAAGGATTAATGGGCAAGCCAGTTTTAAGATGAATCATTAGTGTCAGCTGGCCATGGCTAAGTTAATTGGAAACCATAATATTACATTTCCCCGTGTATCTGGTCGAGCCAGCTTCATTTCTACCCTTTTTATTCGCGCGACCCACGAATGCAAGCGCCTAAACTCGTTCCAAAGATATGAATGACACATGCATGTACACATTTACATGCATACAGTTCATCGGACAGCAGAGACGGAGTTCTATGTACATATATTGTATGTATGTACTTTCAGATGTAATATCTGTAGTTGCAAAACGCATTTAATGTTCATCAATATCGGGAGCCATAACATCTATGATGTCAAAGACAAAGAAGAGCCGTTCCTTCCGCATACGCACATATCCACAGTGGTAAATACTACCCCGAATAAGGGGAAGCACTTGTGCAACCCCTAAGATTGCAGCTTTAGTTTAACGAAAAGTACAACTATTGAGATACACCCACCCCTGGACGTCAAATAATTGATTGATTTATACCATTCATTGCCTTACGACGTATTAACTTAATATATTTCTTTGATATCTCCACAGGTGGACAGTTCGCCATGCGTTCTGGAAATTTTGGATACAGCGGGCACAGAGCAATTCGCATCCATGAGAGATCTCTATATCAAAAATGGTCATGGTTTTATTGTAATGTATTCACTTACGAACCATCAAACATTTCAGGTATGAACGCAGAAGCTATACCGGCAGTTACATTTGCAATTAAGCCAATTTTCTCAACTTGATAATACCCATAATTTGTATTTATTTTACAGGATATTTCTAGTATGAAAAATGTGATCACTCGTGTTAAAGGAAGTCAGCCGGCACCCATCCTACTAGTCGCGAACAAATTCGATTTAGATTGCCAAAGAGAGGTATCCACCGCAGAAGGTAAGCATAAAGCTACCAGCATTTGTTCGTAAACTTTACCTTATGTTTCCACTTTTATTAATTAACAGGTAATGCCTTGGCACAACTGTGGGACTGTCCATTTATTGAAGCATCTGCTAAGGATCGGATAAACGTTAACGAAGTATTCGCCACCATCGTTCGAGAGATGAATTTGACGCAAGAGAATCGGCAAAAAAAAAATTACTGTTGTTGTACGCTTTTATAGAAATTTTGTAAAATTGTAAGATTATTATAGTTAAAAAATAAAATTACTAATATTTAATAGATAACGAACAAAGTATGAAGGTGTTGTCATTGCCTAGAATATCTGGTAACTCAATGTTGAGTCATTACTGATTTGGAATGGTGACACATTAAAGAGAAGCAGGGGAATATATTATCTCGGCTTTTAAAATTTGAATAATTCGAATATTAAGAAGGAAGATTGCTTAGTCTTGCAGCTTAATCTTGAAAATTATTATTACTAAGCAAAAAAAGTCTTATTCTAGGTTTTATTAGGTTTACAGGTCTGGTTTAAAATTTAAAAATTACATTTAAAAAATTTTTGACAATTTTAAAAAATAAAAATTTTGAAAAAAGGGCTTGGCAGAGCTATTTTTATTCGGCTGTTAATTTTGTTTAATAATATATATGATTAATAGGTCGGAATTGACAGAATTTTTACTTCCCTGCAAGGATATAACAAGAAGTTAGAGATTTTAACTCGGGGAAGGAACTCATAACTAAAACATCTGAAGCTGTGAGAATGATAATAAAGTAAACCAAAGTCGAAAAGTGTGATCTTAACCACTTCCTAATCGAAATTTTGAATCTACATTATGTAAAACCCAAACGAATTCTTTGAATCCCATTTTGATAGGTCATTATTTAGATTTTCCCATTGAATAAATGTATCTTTACTTATATTCCTTGAGCATGTATAACAGAAATGTGCTGAAAAAATAGTACAATGCTTTTCTTTGTTCACCCAGAGCTGTTTCTGATTAATTTGATTTCCAAACAGATTTAACAGAACAAATCTGTTTTCTTTTAGGCGTTACTTTTAAAAGCGAGCCACAAGATGCGATGAGTCACCGCTTGTGGCGACCACACCTTTAGTCCACCTCAAATCTCTCTCACTCCCTTTTAATTAGCTTTGGTTGTTTGTTTGTGCAATCTAAGAAAGAATCCGTCCCAACACAACACAAAATGCAATAAGATGTTTTATAAAGAAATACTATAAAATTTGAAAAATATTTAATTTAGAATAATACAAAATATAAAACTTTTAGGTCTAATACAGATTGTATACATTTCAATTAATTAATTTTATACCATTCCAAATCGTCAGGTTTATGGGAAGACGGCGGATTCACAATGGTCTGTGCGTCGTTGAACAAATTACTGCAAATATTATCCTCGATCTGAAAAACAATCATAAAATTGAATTCGACATGCGTTGGATTAAGAAACGGCTTTCTCACCTGAAGGGAAGACACTAAGTTATCTGGGCAGTCGAGCACGCTTAGCCCAGATTCTGCAAAGATAAATAAAAAGGAATATGGTGTTAGAAAATGTTTAGGATTGGTTCAGCCTCCGTTATCTCAAGATCAGTACTGAGTAGAGTGAAAGCAGAGAGATGCCATGGGAATTACGTGATCTGAACCGCCGCCGCCGCCGCCCCCCGCCCACTGTGTGTGCTTGTTCAAGTGTTATCTAGGCGATATCTCTCTATAGATAAACCAGAGGTCTCTTTGCTTGTCTCGCGCGCTGCTTACGCTAGTTTTTGGTGTTGGTGTGTTTTTGGAACGAGGAGACTTACGCATTCTGGGATCATTCCATGAAGTCGTTCGATCAATGTGATTTATAAAGTAAATATCTCCGGACTCGGTAACTGCCTGCTCCCAACCATCCGGCAGTGGACCAGGACCCATATTGTTAGCAATGGTCGATGTGGTAGTTTGTTTTGTTGTTTGCAAAACATCTATCGAACAAAAATAATCATAATTACAAAACCAAAGTAAATAAAGACAAATAAAAACATAGGTCTGGAAAACGAGAGTTGCTGGCAGTTTAAAAGCGGATTGTAACGGAGGGGGAACATCATGCAGCACACTTAAAAAAACTTCAATATCAACCATTAAACTTCAATTCCCCAAAGCCAATAGTGAGATATGTAAATGCCTTCACAAGACTCAAAATAACTGAGAACTCCTTCCCCGAAAAATGGTATATTAGTCCACAGAACCTTGATTTTCAGAGGCAAACCATATAGGGATTCCCATTGATCTTGTTCATGCGTTAACTTAAATGCGTTATAACCTCTTGCAACCTTTGCTTTATCCCTGCCTATAGCCCAGAGCACAAGATTAGTTCAAGACGGGTGTGTATTCAAATGGGTTAATAGTTTAGGGAAGCGCCGCAGGAACTAGTACATACTATACTATATATTTATCAAGGATATGAGAAATAATAAGAAATGCCTACCATTTTGCTTTATTCGCTCGGCCATTAAGCTCTGCTGCTGTTGGCGAAATTGAATTCTGGGATCCTCCCACTGCGTAGATTTTGTAGTATGACTGAAAGTAAAAAAGGAAGTCGTTAGATTAATCTGCGAGCTTAAATTAGCTTATAAGTCATAAGTAATAACAAAAAATCTAAATGTATACGATGATTCGAGTGTAAAATCCAAGGAAGTCTTTAGTTTAATATAAAACTAAAAGATAAAATTGCAGATAAACGTTTCAAATAAATATCTGTACTATTTGTATCAACTGTATCTTTGTCTTTGACTAGATTTCTGTAAGATTCAGACATAAACTTCAGTTTGGATATAGTTTTATACCAGTTTGAACCATGAGTATACAAGAATTTGTATCTAGATACATTTTTAAAATCTAGATACACATATTGCCTACAAAACTACAAAATAACTACACATATATCTCTAGAGATTGCATGCTTTACGACACCCTATGAGAGGAAATACTCACTTCAAGTAGTAGATCTGGCCATCGTTGGTCTTGGCCTGCTCCCATCCTGGTGGCAAGGCGCCCAGTTGCCGCTGCAACTGAATAGGGCTTACCACGTCGTAGGATCGCTGCTTCTTGTGCACTGTCTGCGTGGACATGGGCATGTCCTGCGACATGCACGAATTCATGGCATCGAGCTCAATGGAGCTGGGAGCCGTTGCGCCAGAGCTGGGAAACTCGGCGGCACTATTCTCGGGGAAAGTGGGCCCAGCTGGCTGCTGGCTAGCTCCTGGATTGGCCTCGCTCCTGGCGCGCACATTGTAGTTCTGCTGCAGCGAGGCGGGGCTGCTGCGGGCGCGGAAGTGATGTATCGCCAGGCGGCTCTGCTGTGGGGATGGCTGCTGGATCTGTGAGATGGCGGATATGGGCGGCTGCCCGTCCACGGGCTGGGCCGCCTTCATGCTGCTAATATTGCTGATGTTCGACTGCGAGCCAGCGTCGTAGGTGGAGTCGGCACTGTTTGCGCGCGAGTGCGACGGGGCCGGGGGCGTGAAGAAGGAGTTGGGCAGCTTCCGCATGCGGAAGGGGAGCTGGAGGGGGCGCTTGGCATCTCCGGGGTTCAACACACTGTCGAACAACGCCTGCAGATTATCGTCCGTGTCCTGGTTGACGCGCACCACCAGGTTATTGGGCTTGATCGGCGACAGCATGTCCTCGTCGTCGATCTCCTTCTCGATCAGGTTGTTTGTATTGCTTGTCGACATCGTCTCGTCGCTTCGTTAACATAAAAGAAGGCACTTAGTGTATACAAATGTTACTACATAGAATTATCTTATCGGGCACGTAGGCGTGTATATATGTTCGGCCATATACATATCACTCCATTTTGTGGGGGCGAAACTATTACATTAAGGTGTTAAAATTAAACTTCGTTGCAATAAATAATAGTAATAATAATAATTCTACGGAACTGCCAACATAAAACAAACACTCGCGAGGAACACCATCCACCACGCTTTGTCAACACTTGTTCATTCGATAGGTCTCTTCTCTATCGATTTCGTGGCTTCTTGTTTTTGTTCTGGCAACGTCAGAGCCCGAGGCTCGACAGTCTGGCAGCGCCACGTGCACAAGCCACCAGAATCCAATCGATTTAACTTCAGCTTTAGCGATTCACAGCACACTACAGTTTTTGGATACGTTTAAAAGTATCATGTCGAAAATTTTTATATATCAAAACGAACAAATAAACAATATTTAAAATATCACCTAAAAATATCGATAAAGTTGATATTTTTTATTTTTATTAAATTATTGTGCCAAAACAACATTTTTTTACTAAGTTAAATACAAAAAATAAAAACAATTGGCAATCGACAAGAATTTTTGTTCTAATGCATTGATTTCCCCTTGCTGCTCTGCAAAAAATATCGAAAACTAAAAATATCGCGGTTTCGATATTTGAACCAATAAGAAATCACGAAATATACCATCTTTAGACAAATTTATCGATATAATTATCAACAATCACCACACAATTCAGAAGCATTTCGCAAATAATTAAAGTCCAAATGAATCAAATGTAAAATGATCAGCGCGATATTGAACATACTGTGGATTCCCATTGGGGGGTTCCTCTCATTTCTTATATTTATTTCCGCCATCAACAAATCCATCGGCGTCCGCAAGGCGTATGTGAACCTGCTCCTAAGGATATTTGAGGTAAATAATGTTTTCTTTCGTTCGATGACTAGAATTTGTCTTCCTACGCTTCGTTTTCCAAGTCTAGCTCCATTCACAAGTTGCGGAGTGGCTAGTAGTGTGGTATTCCAAAGTCCATAAATATAGTCAGCTTTGGGATAGACAAGCACACGGCGTGTCGTACGCATGTACGAACTTACAGACATATGAACAAAAGTGCTGTTTTCCAGTATTTTTCATATATTTTAAATGCTTTTAAATAATCTGCGTAATTGAAATTATGGTGTAACTAGTTCCCCATGTGTATATAGCCATTTACAGGCTCATAAAGCGCTAGTCATTACCTGGCCTGATTATGGTTATGATACCTCTTATCTATAGATAATCCCGCCAACAACAAAACTACAAACATACATACATAATAACTAATCAACAACTATGTTTTCGATTCCAGTACGGTCGAGTTAGTATAGAGACAGCATCCAAAGAAAATCAACAATATTCCGTAAATAATTGCAAGACTGACGACAAACAGGGAGTGCAACTGGTGGACGATGCCGATTCCAAGGAAGTTACCACAAATGGAGCTACCTTAATAACCAGAGATGCAGTGCTGCTGCCTCAACCTCAGGAACCTGGCCCAGAGAAGCCAGTGTCATCCAAGAAGGTAAGCAGAAAGCTATCACTTATTTGTTTTCAATCAATTATTGGAACATTTTGTCTTGCAGGATGAAATCAACTTTGATTTTGAGAAATGTCTGGACTATGTCAAGTCGGGCGTAGAGGCTATTATTGAGGACGATGTAACGTCCCGCTTCGAGGCGGAGGAGCTGAAGAGCTGGAACATGCTCACCCGCACCAATAGGCACCACGAGTTCATTTCCTGGAAAATCACTCTCATCTGGATGGTTGGCTTCTTCATTCGATACGTGTTTTTAATGCCGCTGCGAGTATTAGTTTGCTTCGTTGGTGTAAGTATAATCGTTTGACTCTAATGGGCTTTCCTCAACTATACCTGTCCCGATTCCCTCCCCTTTCATGCGAATAATTGTCTGAAGGAATAGTCTTATCAATATTTTATTCGCATTTAAAAAATGACAATTATCGCCATGCAAGGGAATCGGAGACGCTTCTATAAACGAAAAGGAAGAAAAGGACAAAACGGACTTAACTGCCTTTAGGACATAAACATTCACAAGGATCGTTTGTTGAGGATTTCTCCTATATCGAAATAAGTATCAGCTGAGAGTTAGCTTTCGAAAAGTTATTAGGAGTCGAAGTCGGGCCCGTTTTAATTCTGTGTTTGCTTGTACTAACTATCACTCTCACTGGGAGTAAATAAAACACAAACTTCTCAGTTGTGTCCTGTAGATAAAACATTGTTAAAAGAATTCTGTTGATAGTTATTCATCATCTTTCTTAACAAACATTGTGAACAATAACTTGTTTTTTGTTTTCCTGTGTTGAATCAACTATTTAGAACTATATTTAGAGCCACAAAAACGTATTTTGTTAATTATTTTTATTGACTTCACGGAAAAGATATATAAGGATATGCAGGATTTTCATTGTCTTTAAAGTTTTGATTCAATTATAGCTTTATTTTAACTCAGTTTAATCTTTATCTTATGTTGTGTTGTCCGTCCCACATAATATATTTTTGTTTTCGCTAATAAATATTATTTGATTCCTAGGTTTTATTTGCAGTTTTCTCAAACTCCATTGTGGCTTTGTTGCCTTTTCGATTTGTACGGCTTTCCTTAGCGAGCTTATCGTTTAAAATCACGTTCCGCCTTATTTCAAGTTCCTTGTCATCCCTTATAAAGTTCCACAATAAGCAATATAAGCCAACTGTTTCTGGGTTCTGTGTAGCGAACCATACCTCTCCCTTGGACGTGGCAATATTATCGACCGATTGTACCTATTCTTTGGTGAGAAAGAAATTTTACCTTAAAATCGTCATTGGTTTCATTTGAAAATTAAAAAGTTCATGCATGTAACATTTCGAAATCGCATCTATTTGTGTGTCGTACTCTTATATATAACTAAAAGCACTAAATACTTGAGCTTCTAGCATTCAATAATTTTGCTGTCTGTCATATTTCTGCTGTAAGAAGCAATATAAGGCGGCCTCAGCCCCAGGCCTGGTAACTGCAGAAAATATATGTATTATTCAACGTATTTTATTAGTTCTCATTCCGACCGACCGACCGACCGTTCGATGTTATCAAAAGGCTTCTAATGCATATGCCATAGCCGATAGCCATTATCTTTGTATACATGGAGTTTAGACCCGACGTATATTAACATACCTATAAGCATCGCCCCGATAACTGTCGTCGGTCAACCTTGCTAACATAAAAAGTTCCTTAATAACTTGATAAGACTGTGAACTGTTCAGGGAAATCGAATTGAATTCGAAAGCATGCATGAATTACATACAAGGTGCAGTCCTAAGTGTGGTAGAAGTTCAATCAATGTTGCAATATTATTTGCTTTTGTCACTGTCCCCGTCTAAATGCGTGTTTGTCTATAATTGCAAAAGTTTTGGTAACTTCTACGCTGGCAGTACACGAGTCGCCAAGAAAACCCCTGGAGTCAGGTAAGATAAGCCATGTGAATGAAATTAATTTATTAGTTTATTTGCTGACGCCCGCCCCTTGTACTATTTCAGTTATTTCGTCTGTCGATTAGTTTCAGCTGTTTCAGGTTGTTTGGCTCGGTGTCCGGTGGGTGGGCTCGTCAAAGAGGGCAATCTTTCGATCGAAGTGTTGACCTTTAGATTCTACTCCGTCTATTAACGATAAACAACTACTTTAAAGCCTTACTCTAGGCTTGAGATATTTGCATTTTCACGTCACTCTATTTACAGAATATTCAATGATTGCACAAACTTACATAGTTCGGGGCAATAATTGAGTGACTTGGCGCACGTACATTTCAAAAAGATTCGAAAATGTGAGTGTGAAGAAGTCAAAAGTAACGATAAGGATTCGAATCCTTCAACTCGTTGGACCAGATCCCTCTCTCTCTCTTTATAAACTGAATTGAAGAATACCCTCAATATGTATGTCTCATTTTTTGTGCGATCTTAGGTAGTGTGGTTAACTATTTGCACAGCGGCCGTGGGCTATCTGAAGGATGGGCCCTGCAAGCGCAAACTTGTCAATCAGGTACTCGGCATTTGTTTCGGCGTCTTGTCCAGTGCCATCTCGGCGGTTATAACTTATCACAATGAGGAAAATCGTCCGTCATCTGGTATTTGTGTCGCGAATCATACCAGCCCAATCGATGTTCTGGTTTTGATGTGCGATTCGACTTATTCGCTGGTAAGGCAATTTTCGAACCTAAACACAACACTAAAAACTTGTATGGAATACTCACTCTTTGTCTTTAATATCCAATATTATTTGCGTAGCCTCACGTAGTATAGAATCACAAAAAAAATAAAAATGTCAGGGGTGCCATGGAAATATTTGTGGATTTAAAATCAATTGAAAAGGGTGCCTAAAAATATGCAATAAAGTGTGAAATTACCTTTGTAGCATATTGTTTAAGCATTATCCCTCTTGAAGATTTATTTCCCCGCAATTTCTATGCCACCTCTGATCATGTTGAGCTACGTTTCCTTTCCTAGTTGTGCTTTGGAGTATCCTTAATATTGATCTCAATTAGGATGTAAACAGTTCATAGAGCTTACAAAAAAATATATTATAAATTTACCACAAACTTACCTTACAGCTTTTACTAAATACTAGATTCGAGAGCAAAATTTTTGCAGTGTAATTAAATTATTCACTAGGTTTTGCAGAAACTAAACAAAACCGCTCGAAAATTGGCTTTTTTCTTCCCCCAAATGCACGTGTATGTAGGTACTAACCCGAATTTAAGCTTGCTTTTTTGGTGATGGTTTTATGTTGTTTGCGTTTGATTTGTAGCTTTTCGTGTTATGTGCGTGCTGTGGTTGTTGTTGTTGTTGTTGTTTGAGCAGTTAAAGAGCTTGCATCGATTTTATAGATTGGCCAACGCCATGGCGGCTTCCTGGGCGTCCTGCAAAGAGCCCTGGCCCGAGCATCACCTCACATTTGGTTTGAGCGCGGCGAGGCCAAGGATCGGCACTTGGTCGCCGAGCGCCTGAAGCAGCACGTTTCTGACCCGAACAATCCACCGATCCTTATCTTCCCGGAGGGAACATGTATCAACAACACCTCCGTTATGCAGTTTAAAAAGGGCAGCTTCGAAGTTGGCGGCGTCATCTATCCGGTGGCCATCAAGTGGGTAACCCAAAAGGGCTAGAAATGGCAGCAAAATTAATGCTCTTAATCGCTTTTCTTACAGATACGATCCGAGATTCGGCGATGCCTTCTGGAACAGTGCCAAGTACTCTATGATGCAGTATCTCTACATGATGATGACCTCGTGGGCCATCGTGTGCGATGTTTGGTATTTGCCGCCAATGTACCGGCAGGATGGGGAGTCGGCGATCGACTTTGCGAACCGCGTGAAGAGCGTCATCGCCAAGCAGGGCGGCCTGATCGATCTGGTCTGGGACGGACAGTTGAAGCGGATGAAACCAAAGAAGGAGTGGAAGGAGATCCAGCAAGTCGAGTTTGCCAATCGGTTAAAGTCCGATTCGACCTAAATAGGCGGAGGGGCAGCTGCCACAGTACCGTCTGTGGGTGTGTACATTATTTTGATAATTTCAATTGCAGCGACTGTAAGTTGTATAAATTACGATTAACTATTGGATGGATATTTAATAAATGATGAAGTCAAGTGTACAATTATAATATTATTTGTATCTTAATTAATTTATCAACCTACTATTTTGTACAAAATAAATGATATCTGATAAAAGCCACGTGAGACTATCGCCGCAGCATCATCATTTCGACGTTGATGAGTTGCAAATTAATTTCTTTGTTATGCTAAAATGCCAAAAAATGGGCCATTGGAGTGCGGCTTTCGAAGGTGAAACGACGACCAGAGATTGGGTCAGTGACCTAATGGAGAGTTGCACTGTGATTAAACATAAAGATAGTATTAACCCAAGGAAATTGATCTCCAGCTATTTTTAGTGCCGTCTCATAATTATCCGTTTTGCTTTTATTAATATATGACTCACTGTGTGGGTCTGCGCGCAGCATTTCTATTTTACTCGTATAATTGCCGATTCTCGGATGGTAATTAAAATATGCTTCCGCCTTTTCGGTAGTGGTAAAAAAAAAATACCCATATTTGCTCTTAACTAACCCTGAACTGTCACCAAACTAGATACATTGTACATAAGGGTATCCGTATCGACGAACTTTCGGGCCAAGAAACAAACATTCATCAACAATGCGGGCGGGCGGCAATTATATTGTTAAGAAAAAAAAAGCAACGAGTCAATAGGTCTGGCCTTCATAAATTGTTAGGCTCATTGCCAATCGCAAGTGAGCGATTTACAATTAACAAATACCCAAGATACTCGTTTATTTATAGATATGTTTATACATGGGCATCGCATCTGAGATGATGAAAAGATTGTTCATTTCCATATGCATATTCATGGGGGCTTCTAATGAAACACTTGTGGCTATATTTCAATACTTTGCTCAAAAACTGGAGCGTTTCATTTTCGAATATGCAAATATGTACATATTCGATTCGAAATATGCATCTGTATTTCTTACACAGATCAACAGGGTATTAAATCGTCTGCGTAACGTATTTATTTATGGATTGGTGGCGTTGGCCAGTTATGAGCTATTTTCGTATTTCTAAGACTAAAATAAGGCCATGAAGGTACTTTGATACATCTCAAAAAGTGTGTGTTGTTGTGTGCCTATATTTTTAGACTTAATACATCCGCACCCACATACATACATATTTACATCTGCGCGGGAGCAATGGTGTGCGTGCCGGCAGCTAATAAATTAATTGTTGCGTAAAATCGGTTCGATACGTGTGTGCATGTAATTACATACGGTCACGGGATGTAAGTAAAATAACGGTACCAAACCGCCTCCCTCCCCCCTCAGAACAATGCTTTCCCTTTTGGCCGCGCTTTTCTTTCGATTTTCTTTCGATTTTGCACACGCCCACTTGCTTGCATGCATCGCACACAGATACATACACACCTGCAGAAACCAGTATTTTCGAACTGAGTACCGAGAATAGGGGGAAATTGAAGTAACATAACTATGCTGATTTTTTTTTGTTTGTTACCATCCCGAAAATGAGACATCGATGTGGATATAGCCGAGAGTACGTACAAACACACACACCGTGGGGGCCGTGTGTATTGCATGATAAATAATGATATATTCAGAAAGTGCTGTTTTTATTACGCAAACTGTATTTTCTTAGTTGTGCCGTGTGCATCCACAAATATAGACTACCTGTGTACAGAATCTTTCCAGTCTAGTCCGCGGCATTTCCGACGAATAGGAACTACTTCACAAGAGTACCTCCGAGGTATATACCACATACGCATATATATATATATTCTCGATCTCGATCCTGATCGGATTGGATTCTCGCATTGGATTTACTGCATCGCCGGATCGCACACACACGATACTAATCAGAGTTTTTTGCACCCGCAGACACACGCACACACACACACATCACAAAATGCCTTTTGTTCCCGTGGAAACTCCCAAGTGCCCTGCGTGCGGAAAGTCGGTGTACGCCGCCGAGGAGCGCGTTGCCGGAGGCTACAAATTCCACAAGACCTGCTTCAAGTGCAGTAAGTGATCGAAATACTAAACAATATCTTTGGATACTATGTACTCACAATACCCCTCCAATCGTTAGGCATGTGCAACAAGGCCCTGGACTCGACAAACTGCACGGAGCACGAGAAGGAGCTGTTCTGCAAAAACTGCCACGGCCGCAAGTACGGTCCCAAGGGATACGGTTTCGGTGGTGGTGCCGGCTGCCTGTCCACGGACACCGGTGCCCATCTGAACAGAGAGTAAGGACTAAATTGGTTAATGTGTCTTTTTGTATATGAAATGTGTAAAATTCCTTGAAATTAAATGTGTAGTTTTGCTTTCTATTAGAACCAGTCGTCTCTGTCTCTGTCTCTGTTTTTGTATCTCCCTAGTCCAGTCGGATGCACTGCATCCAAGACCCCAAATTACAGCTCATTAGGTTAATGTGATTATTTGTTTGGGAAACTCCACCATCACCACCACCACTATCGCCAGGGATATCTAGTTTCTACAGCTGGAAGAATTCCCCAAAAAACATATATATACGATTGTTTTGCATACATATATGTATGTATGTTATTTATGTCCCAAATATACACTCGCACATATGTAACATAATTTTTGTATTTTTGTTTACAACGCCCACAACATACATACATACATACATACTACATACAGACTGTAAATTAATAAAATAAAATATATTTGTAAGCTTATTCATGTTTTATTTATAGTCGTCTTTCCCTCTATTTTCTCTTTGGTTGCTGTCTACATGATCCGTAGAATTCCCCCTTTTTTGTTTCCCTGTTCTTTGTGAAGCATATTCTTCTGATTCGTGTCTCTTGTGTCTTCGGTGACTAAGACACTTGTCTTCGGTGTGATCCCCTCCCAATGGCTGTCCATTTAAAGAACTATAATTGAGGGAAGCATCTGTGATCGTTTTTAGATTTGTTCAACCGAAAATACCACCGAAGGCGCCCGATGGCTTGGGATGTCCTAGGTGTGGCATATATGTCTATGCCGCCGAGCAAATGCTGGCGCGTGGAAAGGTACTATTTTGGGTATTATATAGATTTGTGGGATTACATCCACTTTATCCCAGGGTTACCATCGAAGATGCTTCAAGTGCGTGCAGTGCAATAAGACCTTGGACTCAACGCTGCATTGTGATGGTCCCGACAAGGACATTTACTGCAGAGGTACCTTGATCTCAACTCAAATCTCGTAAACTAGGTGTTACTGGTATATTGAAATATTCATTTTCCAGGCTGTTATGCCCAGAAGTTTGGTGCCAGGGGCTATGGACACATAGGCATTTCGTCCTTGGGTCTAATGTCCGACATCAAGGATTGCGAATGGCAAAGGTAGGACTGGGAAAAGGCTTTAAGAGTCATAAATACAAGAAGGTAACTTATGGAAATTTCTAGCGACATGGCCCCGAAGACTGCTGCCATCAATGTGGAGCAAATTCAAGCGCCATTGGGCGAAGGCTGTCCACGTTGTGGTGGCGTTGTATTCGCTGCGGAACAGGTGCTATCGAAGGGCAGGCCCTGGCACCGAAAGTGCTTCAAGTGCAGGGACTGCACAAAGACACTGGACTCTATAATCGCTTGCGATGGACCGGACAACGAGGTGTACTGCAAGACGTGCTACGGCAAGAAGTGGGGACCCCATGGCTACGGATTCGCGTGTGGATCTAGCTTCCTGCAAACCGATGGCATTACGTGGGTGTTTTCATTGCAACTCTTTCATTGTTCGATTCCATCAAGGGGTTTCCTTCCCTTTCAGTGAAGAAGACGTGGGTTCCCAGCGTCCGTTTGTGTGCCCTGATACCACATCGATCAAGGCACCGGACGGCGAAGGCTGTCCACGTTGTGGCGGCGCTGTCTTTGCGGCCGAACTGCAGTTGTCCAAGGGAAAAATGTGGCACAGGAAGTGCTTTAACTGCGCCCGGTGCCATAGACCTCTGGATTCCGTTCTCGCCTGCGACGGACCGGATGACAACATCTATTGCAAGCTCTGCTATGCGAAGCTCTACGGCCCCAAGGGATTTGGCTATGGACACACGCCGACTCTGGTGTCCACCAACTATGAGTACACGCCCAGCTGGTAAGATGATCCTGTGATTAAATCTTCCCAAGTCTTCCTACGTTGATATCCCTCTTGCGCTTTCTTAAATTATCACCTACTTATAATCATTTTCACAGGAAGCTTTGCTTCGAGTTTTCTATACCAAAACCTTTAATCTCCTATATCTTTCAGCTGGGGAACCATTGATCGCAATGGTCAAAAGTCTGAGAACGGATGTCCCCGGTGCGGTTTTATGGTTTTTGCGGCCGAGCAGATGAAAAGCAAGAATAATGTCTGGCACAAGCTGTGCTTCTACTGCATGGAGTGCCGGAGGTATTTGGATTCGACGAACTTGAACGACGGACCCGACGGCAACATCTATTGTCGATCCTGCTACGGAAAATTCTACGGGCCCAAGGGCGTCGGCTACGGAATCGGAGCTGGCACACTGACAATGGCTTAAATTAACGACCAAAAAAGCGCGTTTAAGGACTGTTCCCCTGGCATGCAGTAAGCTCCAAAGTGTATACCAGGTGCATTGAGTCCTTAAGCGCCCACATTTTTGAGGCTGACGACTAAGCGTAGTATTGTATTTCAACAAATTATGGTTAAACATAGCTCCAAAACCATCGACATTTAACTAGAAAACGTGGCGAGTGACTTTAAGGTGATTAGTATGAGAATTGTTCATGTATCGAAAACGAACCCGCGTTCTCAGCTCGGACTGAAACTTAATGCTTTGAACTGCGAAAACGAAATGACTTTATTCGAAAACTGTATGTATGGCGGTTGTGTAATATAACAAGATATATGTCCTATAAGTTAACGAAACAACGACTAATAAACGATTAACTATAATCTCTTTGATTTATTGGTTCCTTTGTTTCGGTATTTATTTATATATGGTAACGGTAGGACAGATTATTGACAGAGGGTCTAAGCAGGGCTCTTTGTTTTATTCAAAATACATTAACGATTATGGAGAGAGTACATAATATTGGAAGGGACGCTACGATCACCAGCGAACCGCCCGACATTGTGGAGTTGCAGCAGTCGGCGGAGTAGTACAATATCTTGGGATACAGCGTTTTCCAGAAGTTAATCCTCTGATTGTTCAGCAAGTTGTCGGTGTTGAAGGCCTCGTCGATCAGGAGCACCGAGTCATTGTTGGGGGTCACGGGATTCCACTTGATGTACACGTTGGACTTTGTGGGATTCGATGTCTTGGCAAAGTTCGCCCACAGGGTCATGATAATGTCGGCATTTCGCTTATCCGTCGACTTCCAATCGACCGTATTGGTCATATACGGATTTCCCCAGACGAACACCTGATCGAAATGCTTGGGCACGCTTATCCAACTGGGCAGATCCTGGAGCACCGACCGCGGGCGCATCTTGAAGAGGTAAGTATAGACGGTGCTCTCCTTACTCACCAGATCGGCGAACGATTGCATCGGCGTTATATAGAACTTTTCGGTGTGAGCACTTATTATATGCTTGTTGGCCTTCTTCATGTCCGTGTCCGAGTCATTGGCGTACATGAAGTTGATGGCGTCCGTGATGAGCTCGTAGTTGGAACACCACTCATAGTTCCTCACCAGCTTGTGCATATCGGTCACGGCAATGTCGCTGAAGAAGCCATCTGTATCGGCCGCACTTATTTCCGTGTCCAGGTTATCCTTGAACAGGGTCAGCACCTCCTCCATGTCGGTCACTCCAATGATGACGGGCACTTTTTGGAAGCTGCCCTTCTTGAACAGAATTTCGGGTTGATTCTCGATGAACGGGTACGAGGTGTTGCTCAGGCCAAAGTCCACAACGGGACCCCAGCTGACCGAGGGCAGGTTCTCCGACAGACGTTTGGCGTCAACCCTCTTGAGGCACTGTATAAACATCGAGGTTGGTCTGCGGGGGCAGCCGAAGACGCTTGAAACCTGATCGAGAGATCCCTCATAGTCGTATGGCATTTTCACTGCGTTCAGCGGGTTTCCCGACATAATAATGGCCTTGTGGAAGCCACCCTTCGACCACTCGCCCGAGGTCATGTGCAGGGCCACACTAGTGGCGCCCGCATCGTGGCCCATTAGCGTTATCCGATTGGAGTCGCCACCGAAGAAGTTAATGTTCCTCTTGACCCAATACAGGGCCGCCGATTGATCCATTAGACCATAGTTCCCCTGGGCCTCGCCGTCGTCGGTTGTAAAAAATCCGAATATGTTCAGGCGATACGAAAAGGTCACAACAATAACTTTCTGCTTGAACACCAACTGAAAGGGGTTCACATCCGCGGGGCTGCCAGTGGAGAAGTCACCGGAATGGACCCACACAACGACGGCATATCCATTGACTTCTGGCAATCCTGGAAGGGGAATTTAAGAATTTTATAAATTTATTATATTTGGAGATCTGAAAAAACTTAAAAACTATTATTTTGTAGTTCCGTTTCTTACTAAATGAATTATTAAATTGATTTTTACTCACCATCAGGTACAAAAACATTGAGATACAAGCAATTCTCCTCATACTTCCGTCCACCTTCATCCGTATTCGTTTCGGAGGATATTATTTTCAAGATTTGTTCCGTCTCTCTGCCTACGGAGGGCATCGGATTTTGCCAACAGTCCGGGGCGAACGAGGTGGCATTGAAAATCCCCTTCCACGGTGTTAGTTCGATATCCGGCGGTTGAAATCTTCTGGCATGTGCGTACCGAATGCCCAGATAGGCTTTAACGTTTTGCGTTCGAAACATTTTCAAATAGGTACCGGAAATAACGCCGTTTCCGGGTATATGTATAAACGGCGCGTCCACACATTGCACATATATAAAGCCGTAACTACTGACTAGGTGAAAAAATATAGCCAAATTGGCTAGGAAGTCCCTTTTGCACCTCATGGCTCGACCGTTTCCTTCACATCTTTCTGTGTTTTGGAACTTAGGCGACACACTGTTCGCAATCTTGCAAGGCGCACGCGAGGCTCCCGGTTGCCATGGCGAAAATACACAAAAATATTGTTGCTAGGATTTTGTAACTATGGCACTTATCCATCTCTCCTTTCGCGTTGGTTCTTGCGTTTATTTATTTAGCCTACGTCACCCATCGGAATGCTGTTAACCCATTGGTGACCCCAGATTAAATATATACCAAAATCTATATATTAAAAATAAGCATAAGTAATGGGTTGCTTTTAAAACAAGATCATCTAGGCTTTGACAAGATCTCTTTCGAGATATTTTTAGTTCATTCATCTCATTCATACTTTGAGACTATTAAAGTATGTTCAAACATATCTTTTAGCAACCCAAAGCTTAGCTGTCATTTATTTGGATTACATGTACAGCTTGCCCATAAGTATTTTAACTCGAAATTTATTTTAAATTTACTCGAAAGACTTGAACATGCCTAACGAACCGCTGAAGCCGGAGAAAAAGCCCCCGCCGAAGAAGGAAGTTCTCTCCGAGGAAACTTTAATCAAGGACAAATGCATGACTGACTTTTGCCTGAAGGGTGGAAGTGGTCTGCTAATTGGCGGCATTCTTACCTTATTCTTCACGCGACCACAAACCTACCCGATGTGGCTGGGCCTGGGCTTTGGCTGTGGCATGGCCTACGACTGTTGCCAGGCGCGCTGGAATCGATCCATTTAGGCCGCAAAAAGTAATATTGAGTCCGAGCATTATTAACAAATGGGCTTCTATTAAATTTTTATTGAGCAAAAAGTCTTTGTATCGTTTAGGTTTTTGCGATGTTATCATAACGCAAATGTGATAAATATTTAAATTTCTTTGATTAAATCTCTTGTAAAGCGAAATCCTTGAAAAAATGAATGTGTTTGTTTTGGGGGGACTGTATTAGGATGAGCTTTGAGCATTCATAAAGACCAGTTTACGAGCTGCTTTTAATATATATCAAGTCAAGTTTAACATAAAAGCATAAGCATGTATTTTTCTGCACTTTATATCATTCATAATTGGAACCTAATATTTTACTATGTCTTTAGGTTTTTATTAAAAACTTGACAGAGAGTGGATTTACCCCAAAATAATATATGCCAAAGGTGGCCTGAAATAGACGGTTTTGTGTCTTTTCAAATTTGGTTTCCATGACCAAGTATTGAGCGCTAATAAATTCTTTGCATTTCTTTTCTTGGCTTTACGAGAAGAAAGGTAGCGTTATAACTGGAATGTCACGAATTGTGGTTCAAGCTTTTAATTTCTTAAGAAAAATTTAGGGTATATGAGCTGTGTTTAATCTATTGTATTCTAACTAAATTAAATATATTTAAGAAATATTTATTTTTCTTTAAAGATATTATTAATATAAACAACCCAAGTTTTAGCTTTCCCATAAACTTTGGTCCAACCAACATTCGAAACTCTTTTAGTAGGGTGTGCGCGAAAAAACCAAGCCCAGCTTTGCAGACAGCGCTATTCAAACACGCTTACATATTCCCACGGCGTATCGGAGTGGAAAAAACAAAAGTGGCAAGCTGGTAAACTGGTTTTGGAGGCGCCGCGAGTAACCCTACTGCTTTGGCCAACAACAAATTAACGATGTTGACGTTCTCTTCGCGGCGCTGCTGCTGCGCATGTGTGCAGGCTGGCCAGGCCCCATGGTAACTCCGCTCAGAGTCACTTTATGCTTCGCCTGTGGCTCGTCGGCGGACCCAGAGCTTGGACCCAAAAAAGATTCAAAGATTTAAAGATACAAAGATATATTTCTGCGCCACAGTTTCATAATTGTCCCGACCGCTGGCAGTGTGTGTTTTGATGATTTCGCTCGGAATATGCTTTAATCCAGATACCGATCAGTGCAGTGTCATATCGAATTGCGACCTGGTTATAAAAATGCATTTTTAAATGTGAATACACGTACGTACTGAGCAACGTAAAAAAAATGTGAATTGTTACCACTAAAAACTTGTTAAAGTGTAAGTGCCTTACGTGTCCCTGTGCCCAAAGAAACTGAATTTATTATATTGCCAATCCGGGCCTTAAGCCTTTCTCTACCAAGTAAATCTGTGTGTTTCTCAATGACCTAATGTTTCATTGTCTTCGTTGTGGGCAAGTGTGACGGTGTGCGTGTGCATTAGTCGAGTGGTTACATACAGTGGGTGAGAAAACTATTCGCGCTCGCTTTTATGCTGCTCAACTACTGCACAATGGAAAAAGTGATCTGACCAGTTCTGGCAGCCAAAGCATTTCGCACAGTCTTTGAACAATCATTGAGCTACCAAAGTGATCTAAGCAGCGGGCTCTGACATTCCGCTGGCACCCTACCAAGAGTCGTTATTACTGTCTCAATGCCACCAGATAGCGGTTAATGAATAAACTTTGGGCCAACAAATTGGACCGAACCAAATGTTGTAACTGATGATCAATCACAATTTGGGCCGCGGAATGCCCAAACAGAGGCTAACAGTATTGTGTACGCGCGTACATAACATTTTACATAAGCGGCCTACTTGCATAGTTAATTCACCAAACGCTCACTTTCAAAGCCCACATGCTGCTGGCCCAGACTGATCGCAGCAAGGCAACAGCAAGTGTCGCAGCCCAATTAGATTTTATGGCTCTGTTAATTACACCCTCGGCAATAAAATGTGAAAAGTGTAATCATTATAATGAAGTAAACACTCCAGGGGGATTGTGTGGCATTAATTGCACATTTTTAATTCTCGAAAATTGATTTAAATGGAATTTTTATTTTTATTATGTTACTCTTTATGCCTTTCAGATTTTATAAAATTTTTCTAAGCTTTTGATCTTTGCAACTAAACAAATATGTTACGCTACCTGCTAATACTCTGCGCCCTAAGATGCGGTAAGTTGTTTCTTAGATTTCTCTTTTATACTTTCTGAATATTTTCCTAAATTTCTAAACAAAAATATGTATAAACCTATGTCTCAGCTACTTGCGATAATGAGTTACTAACTCAAACTGTGTATGGATTCTTGGACTTTACCACTACTATTGGAAATACTGTCATGGTTTTCTCGCCACAAAGCTCTCCAACTTTCGGTATGTTACCTTAGTTAATACCTCTCTAGGTAAAATAAGCAAAAATTCTGGTCTCTTGTGTCTTTCTTTTAGAACTAAAGTCCAATAAAACTCACGAAATAGTAAATATTATAGAAACTAAACCGAAATCCATTAAAAAGGAAAAAGAAAAGGGCGGCATAAAGCCAACGCCTCTGATTGTAACTCACTCAAACGTTGTTCCGGAAACGGAAACGTCGCAGATAGAACCCTACAACATAAGCCTATCGAACTCGCCTATCGAAACCCTATTGAACACCCCCGAATACGATCTACTCTCCCGCCAACCACAGCAGTTTGCGGAGGAAACCTATCGGGTGGTTAACTTCAAATCGAAAAACGAAGCTGACCGGCAACGAGTCTATCCGTCCAAAAAGGAACAAAATCACGGTTATCAAACCAGATCCAGTGAGTTCCGGAGCATTGTGACGGCCACTAAAGATACGGGTAAATTCTCCAAGGCCTCTCAGGTGCATCCCAATTCGAGCACTGAGAAAAAGAACAAGCCGCGACAGACGCGTATAAACAAGCCCGCAGGATCCTCAATTCAACCAAGTAAAACTCTGAGAGATTCCACTTTGCAAACTTCGGCAGCCAGTAAACCGCCACGCAAAAGTCAGCAAAGTAGAGGAGGGTCAAGCACCAGGAAGTCTTCGCGCCCCAAGGGAAAAAGGTAATTTTGCATCAACAATTTTGGCTATGTTTTAAGTCGACCAGTTAGCTTTGGAGATAAATTAGAAAAACTTTTTTAGATATCAAAAAAATATATACATATCAAAACTCTTCCTTTTCTCTTCCCTTTTAGGAGGAACAAACATACACAAAGTTCCAAATTGGTAATAACACCATCAGTTACAGAAACTACTACCTCTCGTCCCTCATTTCGGACGAAAGCAAATACTGTACAGGAAGAACCAGTATCGGTTGTAAGCCCAAATTCATTTAAGCTAAATCGGCGCCCAGGTCGATGGCAATACAAGTCCTCGCCGAAGCCCAAAGTTAACATTAGAAAGAACGCGAGCCCGAATGTTCCGAGCCCCGCTCAAAATGACACAGTGCCGTCGTCTCTTGATGATATTCCCTTGGAAATCATTACTAATCAGGCTCTAAACAATGGCAGAGACTTGGAGGCATCTGGCTCGCAAAATGGTCCTGTTGCTAATAACAACAACGATGATCCTAACTCGAAATACTTTGTACAAACTTTGAATGTTGAAATTTCGACACCCCAACCATTTATTGATACCTACTATGAAATAGCGACAATTAAAAGCCCGTTTATATTTCAGGTAATTTGATTTTATTCTTCGTAACATTTGGTTCCTGGATCCTTGCCCCCCCAATAAAAATATCTATTTTATTCCAGGCCGGAGTAGTTAAGAAAACTCGCTTTTTAACCGTAACGTCAACTATTGAGAAGGTAATTCAAGAAGAACACACCAAGGAATACTCCGAGGATGATGGTCCGCTGACGGAGAATATCTTAGAGGCTACTTCCAGCGCGGATGACAAGATCCTTTCGGGTAGTATCACGACATTGAAACCCATTTATTTGGGAGAGGACGCGGAAACACCCAGCCTGGAGACCATAACTGAATCCTTTTCCATAACTCACGTCAAACTGAAGACACAGGTTCTGCCCATCGTTTATGAGAAGAGAAACGAAACAATTCAGGTTACTTTGGTTCAGACTTATGATTACACCAGCCTCATAACCGTAACCCAGACAATATCCCCGTTGAGCGAAGACTTTAGTCCTTCGAAGAATTTCAAGGACTTTGAGGGAAGCTTGGACGAGGCTGGATCAGAAATAAACCTAGACCTCGAGTTTGGTGATGAGGATAATACCGGAAAGTTTGATGCGAAAATTAAACCCAAAAACAAGGTGGAGATTAAGAGTAACCTGACTATCCCACTGATCCCAGAAACTGTAAACTTAAACCTGCCAGAAACTCAACTGAACAATTTTATAACGTCTACACGTCCCGTCATAAAACAGGAGACCATTTGGGAGTCCCATGTGGTTCCCCTAGTTAGAGGAACCGAAACCATCTTGAGGACGCTTTCAAAGTCTGTTGGCGTTGTTGAAAAAACTGAATACGTAACGGACATATCCTCAATCTCCATGCCCGCATCGCAGTACCCATTCTCGATCAATCCATTCTACAACCCATTACTGCCCATTCCGCAGCAGCAGTTCATAACATCCACTGAAGTCCAGCAATCGATGGTAACCGAGACCAGTTCCAAGGTTTTGAAGCTTACGTTTGGTGCAAGAACGGCCTATACCACCATATTCTCCACCTCTGTCGTTCCCACAGCAGTTACGAAATTGATAACTGCCACTATCCCCGGTCAGCCGCCCGTGGGAGCTTTCCCGAACTACTATCCTCCACCATATCCTCCCTTCGGCTACGTTGGCTAATTTTTAGATCCATCTATATAAGCGCGAGCACCTAAACACCATTACTTCAATTGTTATAATTAGAAATTTTGTATTATAATTAAGTTCATGTGCAAATATCGAAAGGCGGTGATACAAGAAAACAATAGATTTTATTAGATTGTATATGAACTTTGTCGCAAAAGTTGTAAATGTAAATAAATAAATTAAGTCTAAATTTTAAGGTTCAATCGAATTTTTTGGATTATTAAATAAGAAAAAAAAGGTTGTAGCTTGGCTTAGCTGATCAGTTAATAAATTTTTTGAACTTTTTAAATCTCGGAAGAAATATCCCGTTGTTTTTTGTTTTGAACATTTATTTATCGGTTACTCGACAGCTGCTTTCTGATCTTAAATTTTATTGATTTTTTACATGTTTATTGTTCTTTTCCATCATTCCTAAGGAGACAGAATTTGGTTTGAATTTCTATAATTTAAACATATAAGTATCTCTTAAAGAGTTCCCTAAAAACTTGTAACCCAATAACAAATTATCTAAAAAAAAAAACGATTTCAACGAAATTACCTGTACAAAAACTGTCAAAAAATAAATCATTGCAATAGCTATCGCGATAGTTTCACAAGCAATCGATAGTGCCGGTCAGATATTATCGATAGTGGCATCGGGTTTTTGACATCTCTAGTAAACAGGAGAAAATATAAAATATAATTGTCAATGCAAAGTGTACGTAATTTCTACTTCATTTGTATTGTTTGCCGGTGTTAGAAAATCAGTGCTGGGTATTCGGTCAATAAATCAATAAGAAATTGCTTCTGGACTTGAAACGCGAACTGCGAATTGCTTTATCCGAAACCCGATGTGTGCTTGTGTATGTGTCCGTGTATATTTTTATGCACATGCAATTTTATGCTCTTAACCAAATTTGCGAATAAATTTAACCCCTCGCTTTATTTGAAAAGTGTGTCCTGGATTATAATTTTTGCTTGACTTTGTTTCGTTCTTATTTTTGATGTTTTCTGGCATTTGAACGATTTATCATGCTGCATGTACGTACGTTCATACATACGTACATATGTTGGCACAATTTCGCGGTGAAACAGACTGCAAAGCTAAAATCGTGGTGATCTTTATTCCGGCGCTTGGTAAATATGCAATGCGTCTTCATTCACACACAACTCATGGCTAGCAAACATACTCACGACCTTTTACGTCAAGGCGACATTTTAGCGTGGTCGACATGTCGCGATAATGTGCCACTATGCTTGCCTGAGATAACCCCATCCTTGGGGATGATGAGTTGGCTCACAGATCATAGCATGCAAATAAGCTACATTACAGCCTTTGCAGGGCCCAAAAAGTATGTCTTCAGATTGCAGCAATGCTGTCAGCGGCGTCTTAAAGCCCGCCCCCACCCGTTACATAAACGAATAATCTCTCTGTTTATTTATTAAGCAATTTATAGAGTGTATTCTCTTTAGTTTAGCTGTGTTGACTCTGATAACCGAACGCCATAAGATAACTTGTTAATCTTTCCACCACAGATCCAGCTTGTTGTATTTAACAATGTCGGTGCACTACAAATTTAAAAGTACACTCAACTTTGATACAATCACGTTCGATGGACTGCACATTTCCGTGGCCGACTTGAAGCGGGAGATTGTGCAGCAGAAGCGACTGGGTAAAATAATCGACTTTGATCTACAGATCACAAATGCGCAAACCAAGGAAGGTAAGTTTATGACAACATTCAAGATTGATTTCTTCTAACCTGTATAATATTCTCCTCACCCTCAGAATACAAGGACGATGGAGTCCTTATACCCAAAAACACCACGCTGATTATTTCGAGAATTCCCATCGCTCATCCCGCCAAGAAGGGATGGGAACCACCGGCAGCCACAGACAATGCCTTTGCAGCTGCCACAAGCAAGCAGGACGCCTTCAACATGGATCTGTCCAAGATGCAGGGCAGCGAGGAGGACAAGATCCAGGCAATGATGATGCAAAGTACGGTGGACTATGACCCCAAGACGTAAGTGCTTAGCTGTCTGTACGATAAAGAGTAACATTGGATGCATATTTGGCGTAGGTATCACCGCATCAAGGGTCAGTCGCAAGTTGGAGAAGTTCCTGCATCCTATCGGTGTAACAAGTGCAAGAAGAGCGGCCACTGGATAAAAAACTGTCCCTTTATACTGGGCAAGGATCAAGTAGAGGTTAAGAGAAATACCGGCATACCGAGATCGTTTCGGGACAAACAGGATGCTGCAGAAAGTGAAACTTCAAACTTTGTGTTGCCAGCAGAGCAAAATCAAGAGATACCCGAAGATCTAATATGCGGCATTTGCCGGGACATTTTCGTTGATGCCGTCATGATACCCTGCTGCGGTAGTTCCTTTTGCGACGACTGTAAGCGATGGTGAATGTGATATCAAAGGAGGTGCATTTTCTTACTGAATCTTGTACTTGTAGGTGTGCGCACCTCGCTACTGGAATCCGAGGACAGCGAGTGTCCGGACTGCAAGGAGAAGAACTGCTCTCCCGGCTCCTTGATTCCCAACCGATTTCTCAGGAATTCGGTGAACGCCTTTAAAAACGAAACTGGTTACAAAATAAGTGCGGTTAAGTCGGGTAAGATTTCAGTGTTTTCGGCAGTTTAAAAAAAATAATTCAATTTAATTACCTTTCCAAACAGTTTCCAAAAAAGAAGAAAAGCCTCCTGTTGAAAAGAAGGAAATTGAGGATAAACCTGCATTGAAGGAGGAGGAAACCGAGCCTCAAAAGCCAGAAAAAACTGAAGAGCAAAAGGAGGAAGCTGAAACCAACGGAAAGAAGGCGCCAAAGTCGGAATCTCCTGAGCCGGCGCCGCCGCAAGTCGTCGAGTCGACCTCGTCGTCGTCGTCAGCGGCGGCACAAAAGGAAAAAGATAAATATGATTCCGATTATGAAGACAATATAACCATAACAATGCCCCAGGCGGCTGCTGCCTCCGATTCAACCGCAATCTCAACAAGAAAGGTGTGGCATCTTGTTTATCATCTTTTCATTGTATTGCAGGGTATTATAATTTCAGTAAGAAGTTTAAAACTCAGTAAAGAAGTCACTTCCGACCCTATAAATCATATATATTATTGATCAGCATTAACAGCAGATTCAATCTAGCTATGTGCAGCACAACATTTTTTTTCAGAATTTTTAAAATTTTTTAAGGGGTTACATCATTAAAATTGTCAAAAATCCATAAAAAAAAAATTAAATTTTTTTAAACTTTAATTTCATTATACTGATTTATAAACCTAATAAAAACCAGCACAAAAAAGCTTTTCGAACTAAAATTAATGCAATTTTGGCCAAGTTACAATGATTTTCGTGATGAAAAAACTGCAAGTATATCATAAACTTCGGTTTTCCGAAGTTCGCTTTCTACCTTGTATTCATTTTGATTTTTTAAATTTGAATTTGTTTAACAATATATTATATATATATATATTAATTTTATTATAGCAGCCGTCGCCGGGGTATTCCCACAGGACCAGTGAATCATCTTCGCATCGTCTCGAAACGGATCGGAAGTCTGACTATGACCATAAACATCACCGTCCATCGTCCAGATCAGAGCGGGAACGGGAACGAGAACGGGAACGTGACAGGGAACGTGACCGGGACCGGGACCGGGAGCGGGAACCGGGCAAGGGAGAACGGAGCCTTCTGCCCACGCCCATTGGAACACTGCCCAGCTATCAGGGGCATATGATGGGCAGCGAGTCCGAGGATGCTCGCCGATCGAACGCATATAAGCCGCCATATATGCAAATGCAGCGGGGTCCGCCGGTACCCATGCACATGATGCCAATGCATATGCCGGCCTACAATAACGGGTACAGCAACATGGGACAGAGGCCGCCCCTAAGGTAGGTTTCAATTTCGACCCCGCCCCGTTGGAGCCGTTGACGCAGCCTCAGATCACAACGCATCGCCACGCAGCCGGTCCTGCCCCCGATCTCATATTTTTAAGTTGCAAACAGAGGAGACACACAAACGCTTAGTTAAGAGTACTTTAAGCTTTGCGCTGTGAAGCCCCCAACACACCTTGTTGAATATTTTTATTTAATTTGGAATATTTTTCATTAAAAAATATTGCTTAAAAGTGAAACAGTTTTAGGCTCTTTGAATTGTAATAAGCTTCTTACAAATTTGCAGCTACGTGCCGTATCAGAACCAGCCGCCCGTGCACCCAATGCGTACTCCGTACGGCTCCTCAGGCGGAAGCATGAACATGAACATGCCATCACAACCATTTCAGTCCCCCAATTTAGCGTCGATATACCAGGGTGTGGCAGCTAAGGTCGGCTCTGGGTAAGTGTTGGTCACAAACTGAAGCCTTTACGAATCCGAAATTAAAACCTAAACACTTTCCAGACTCATCGACGATCCTTTGGAGGCCTTCAATCGCATCATGAAGGAAAAGGAAAGGAAAAAGGTGGACAGATTTCGGAGCACGGATCACCATCACAGATCGAGGTCACCGGACAGGCAGAGGCATCGCTTCAAATCGCCGGTATACGAGAAGGACTCGCCTAGGGATAATCACAAGGACAAGAGGCCTCGGTCGCGGGAGAGAAAGCGCGAATATAGCTATGAACGGAATATGCGGCATCCGCGCTCTAGTCGCCAGCCCTTAGATGGCTCAAAGTCTCCAGGTGGTCGCACTAAAAGGTAGGCTCACAGAATCTAATTCGAAGTATATCATTTTATTAAATATTTCCTTGCAGATCTGGGCATCGCCGCTCGGCGTCGCCAAAGCAGGCGTATAAACCGGATTATAGGGAGAAGCCGTACAGTGCTCCCTTTGCCCCGAAACCAGTGGATGCAGTGGAGCCACCGCCGCCCGGATTTGAGTCCTTGCAGTTGACGAACGATGAGGATGGCTACAACAGGAACAAAAACGCGGTTCCTGGCTCCGAGACTTCCCACGGCAGCAAGGAGCACCACAGCAGGAGCAGCAAGAGAAGCGAGGAGAGGGCCAGGCACGACGATGAATTGCCGCGCAAGAGGCATCGGTCACGCAGCCAGAGCAAGGATCACCCGAAACCGAATGACGGCGGCAGCAGCTACCGCAGCCTGACGCCACCACCGGTCAAGATTACTACCCCGAAAATGATGGCTGCTGCTGCCCAGTTGCGTGAGCGCGATTATTCTCCGAAAACGCCCGAAAGAAAAAGCCACGATGATGAGTACTTGCCAACGAAGGCTAAGGCGCCCGGCACAGAGGACGTGGAAATGGAAACTCAGACCTTGGGTAAGGAGAATAAAGCCAAGAGTCCCCAGCAGTCGTCCAAGGAGCGAAAGAAGAAAAAGAAAGACAAGGGAGAACGCAAGAAGAGCAAGAAGGATAAGAGGGCTGCCAAGAAGGAAAAGCTGGAGCAACGCCAGAAGAAGAGTTCCTCGCTAAATCGATCCGATTCCGACATTAATAACAGCCTCTTGTTGAACAACGAGACAGACTATAAGATGCTGCCCACCACATCTCCTTTGGCCAGTCCAGCCTTTGAAATCGAAGCGGCGGATCCCGCCCGCAGCGCCCCGGAAAACATTATTTCCGACAAGAGTCACGCCTACATAGACATTGACGCCTGCAAGAAAGACGAACAAGAAGGACGCAGTGAGTCCGTCAGTGTATCCAAGTGGGAACTGGACGAATCCAACTTAAATTTAGAGTTCGATTCTGCCGCCAAGAAGTCTGCTGCTAATCCGGACGACGACCACTCTGAGATAACGTCGGATGTGCTCCGCAAGGCGGAGAACGCGATCTTCGCCAAGGCTATCAACGCCATTAGACCCGTTGAGTTTCAGGTCATCATTAACTCCAAGGGCAGCAGCAAGGACCGCTCTGTGGCGATCAGGAATGACAAGGAGCGATCACCCTCGCCGCCGCCGCCGAAGCGCACCAGCAGCAACAGCAGCAAGTCTGTGAAGGAAAGACTGGGCAATAAAGTTGTTAGAAGTCCAACGCCAGACAGATCCAAGTCAAGACGACGGCCGGAGGCGGCGCCGGTGGGAAAGAGCTCCGATGAGGGTAGATCTGGTCGCCACGACAGCCGACGACGGGAGAACAGATCCAGGGACCGGGACAGGGATAGGGACAACAGGGACCGGTCCGCGCAGGGCAGGCGGCATTCGCCCGACAATGATAAGCACCGCCGGCATTCGCCCGACAATGATAAGCACCGGCGGCACTCACCCGACAATGACAAGCACCGCCGGCATTCGCCCGACAATGACAAGCACCGGCGGGACTATAATAAAGATCGTTCCGACAGCAAACTCTCCAAACATGATCAAATCCATAGTAGCGATGACCTGGACAGACGGGGGTCCGGACCCAGGAACTCCAACTCGAAGTCAAACGAGGGTCGAATGGTCTCGTCAGTGGCAGCCGTGAAGACATGTCGCCCGGACAATCCATTTAGGAAACAGGGCGAGACCAGTTCGACGAGCAGTTTAGTTGTAAAATATGATAACACGATACAGAAGGGTGGCGGCGGCGGCGGCGGCGGAGGTGCTTCCGACGACAGCATTGACCAGAGAAAGCAAAAGGATAAGAAACAAAAGAAGAACATGAAATATTCGTCAACGGAATCGCTGCGAGGTGACCGGCAGCGCAAGGATCTGAAGAGCAAAAAGAAGAACAAGATTTTGAAAAAGAAGAAAAAATCAAAGAAGTAGGATAACGGCGCTAGGCTAAATGGAATAAGAATTATAAATATGAACTATATTGAAGATTTCTGTGTACAAATCAAAGATTTTTAATGTATGTATCCAAATCATGCAATTAAGTATAACAAAAAAAAACAAAACAATAAAAATAAAAACAGAACTACTCAAGGAATTTGAAAAATGATTTCAGAGTTTTCATTTATGTATTCGTATTTTTCGTATTCGAGAAATTAAATATGTTTATTACAAACAGTATTATCTTTAAAAAATCGATTAATTACAATATGTTGAGATTTATGACTGATTCTAATCGTTATTGCTTGAGCCGTCCATAAAGGACGATGCCATGGGACTGGGCGTTCTAGAGATTATGTTATCGTTGCCGTAGTCATCCGAGTTTCCATCAACTGAAAGGACAATAGGAACTGATTAGAGATATTACCAAACTATTTACCAAACTAACACTTGCCTTGTTCCAGAAAATTAGATTTCCTGGTTTGGGGTATGGAACTCAGTGAATGAATTATCGGACTGCAGGCCTGCTGATCGGCTGTTTCGAGAGTAGTTGGTAGGTCCAAAAGTCGCTGGTTTTGAATGCCATCGCCGGGACCCATATGCGAGATGTGGTTGAAATTGGTTGGCGCCGATATCATCTTTGATCTACGATCGCTGTAAGAGAATATTGTGTGATTAGTTATATTAAAAAACTGATTGAATGCCTTACCTTTTGATAGTTTTGTTAATCTCTCGAATGGAAAACCTTCGCTTGATGTTTGGCATTCCTTTTCGATTTCCCTCACGATATTGCAAAAGGCCCTCTGTAAATTATATTCAAAATTGGAGACACTTTTCAATAAACCCAGCCCTACGACTTACTTGTGTGAATATTGGACAGATAAACAATCAGGGGCGTGTCATTGACGGAGGACAAGACCACGTTTCCCAGATTGTTCAAAGGAAGAGATTGCTTCAGACCAATCGACTGCACCCACTCGGCGGTCTGTGTGTTGAAGATATCCAGATGCGTGTCCGAGAATACCAGCAAATGGCCATCACAAAAGGCTGTTCAAGCAGAGTAAATATATATTAAAAATATGATAAAATAAAATCTATTGATTAACTCACTGATATACGTGGGAAAGGCTGGATACATGATCTCTCTATCCCGAGACTTGCGTCCCTGCAGGTCCACGTATATGGCCAGAGTTTGGAATACCAGCAGGTACTCGCCAAAGTTGCCACCGCTGGGGCACAGAATTTCAATCACCCGCACCGCATCCACGCCGGAGTAGTTCAAAAATGCACATAGCTGGTTCTCCGGATGAACCAAAGCTATTGGGAACATATTATAAAGGGTATATTAAGAGAGAGATTCTACAAAGACGTTTGTTCAACACTTACACATCGCGGTGGCCTCTCCACGCAGAAAATAGGCAGTGAATCCACTCTGATGAGCCACAACTAGCCGCATATCGGACAATATCTGCAGATGCTGGGCCATGTAGCCAATGGTGAATTCGCAAGTCTTTTGGTGTCTTGTGCGCGTTCGATTTATTTCGTAAACAACGATCTGTGTGTGATTATTTGGGCGCTTCAGCGCAATGATGAATGAATAGACGATGTTGGGGAAGCGACGAATTATTCCAGTACAAGCCGATATGCAGTTCTTCGATTCAATCACTTTGATCCACTCGACATCACTAGCCTCTAATGCTCTTATGGGCAACAGGCGCAAGTTGCGCTGTTTGCCACAGAGAATAACCAGAATCTGCTCCTCCTCAATGTACCATAGCTGCAAAATCTTTTTGCTCTCACCAATACGAGCAATTTCTGCGGAACAAACAGACAGTTAATAACATTGATTTTACAATCTTAAAGGCACAATGAACAACATACCGTACTGATCTAAATTAATGTAGAACAAGCCGTCCTCCGTTCCCAGTAGTATTTGATTTGGATATATGATGACAGAACACAATGCGTTTCGTATAAGGGACAGGGTATTGTCCAGAATCTCGTTTACTTTAAATATAGCTGTATTTGGTAAGCTGTTACGTTTCAATATTCGATGTAGTTCGCCCAGGGCAATGACCCACTTGGACTTTTCAGATTCGTTGTCGGCCAGCATCAGAGTATTCAGCGATAGGCCGCCGTCAATTAGGGCGGTTTTTATCTATAATTCGAAAAGTATTTAGCAAAGATATGAAAACATCAAAGCCATCAAAGAACTTACTTTGAAAATACATGGCACATCTTTTTTGGCGGCATGAATGACATCACTCTCCCGCACACTGCCCACGGAGAACTCGGGATCCCGCATATCCAACACCTGGGACACACTCACACTGGGCAAGGCGCACCGATCCGGCGATATGTCGTAGAGGAACAACTTGAAGTCGCACACGACCACGAACTGGCGTATCCAGCCGCGCTTTATCACCCCCGACTTGGGCACCTTCACGTAGCCCTCGTAGGCCGTTCCAATGCCCCGGGTGGGATCAATGCCCAGCGGTCGCTTGGTCTGATCCATGGGCACGGGACAGGTGGTGGGGACCTTCTGGCAACAGATCGTGTGGCAGGCAAAGCCGCAGATCTCGCAGACAACTCCCTGGCGCGTCAGTCCCACCATCAGAGAGGTGCAGTGATTGCATTTGGTGGGGCTGCTGAACGTGCGCACCAAGAACTGGTGAATGGCCTTCTTCTGGGACTCCTTCACCATTAGATCGCTCTCTTCTCTGGACAAATCACTGACCGACACCACGTCCTTCATCGAGGAGGACGTGTCCTTGTGGTTTTTGCCCGAATACTTGGGCTCGTAGTTGAAGAGCATGCCCGACGAGTTGCCGCCGGACTGGAAGATGAAATTGTCGCCGCCGGATTCGTTGCCAAAGCTCTCGACCGAATCGTGAATAATCTCCGAGGAGGTCTTCGACATGTCACGAAAGAAGGCGCTGCTGAGGCCGTGGTGCGTGGACTTGTTAAGGAAGGACTCTGAGTACTCTAGGCCTCCCTTTTGCAGATCGCGCAGTTCGGTCTCCTTTTTCTGAAAGTCGTGAAGAATGGAATCGTAGCGCTTCTTGTAGTCGCGCACCTCCTTTTGCGTTGATATCAGATCGGATCTGGTTTTGCTCAGCTCGTCCGATATCATTGCCTTGGCCTGGATCTCCCGCTGCAGGGCGCTCTGCAGGTTGAGCAGCTCCATCTTGTCCAGCTTCTGGGAACGTCGATTGCGCCAGTTCTTATTGTCCACGCCGTTGTTGTTGAAGGTGCCCACATGCTTTAGGTACTCCAACTCCTCGGTCATCTTTGTGGCGAGCGCCTGCAAGTAGCCACGAGCGTCCTTCTCATCGGACACCCATTGAATGATCTCTGCCATCTGGCGCTCCCACTGATTGATCGCCTCTCGCTTCATGCGCAGCTCCTTGAAGATTTCGTCGTCCTCGGCCTGCAGCTCCTTCAGGCTCTTTGCCTTCAGGCTGACCTCCGAGCTCAGGCGTTGCTTCTCCTCGAACCATGACGATTTCTCCAGGTCGTGTTGCTTCTTCAATTCCAACAGCGTTTCGGCCGAATCGGTGATCGTCTCCATTTGGGTGTATTTAAGCCTGTCCTGCGTTTGCTGCAACTCTTTGGCCAGTTCCAAATTCGAGTTCTCGATTTCGCCTAGCTGTTCGCGCATCGCCTCCATTTCCATGTTGTGGCGCGTCTGCTGGTGGCTCAGCTTCTCCGAGAACTGCAGTTCCAGTCTTTCGATCTCGTAGGACGACATGTCTGAGGAAATGCTCAGCGGAAGGTTCGCCGTCTCCACGCTAGAAGAGCCCTTGCGCAGCTCCTGTTGCAATTGCCGACAGCATTCCTCGGCATGCTCCCGCAGCTTCTTCTCCTTGGACGCCTCGATGACGGCGTCCTCGATGTGCAGCTCCAGCTCCCGCCGCGTCTTGTCCGACTTGCGTAGTTCGTTTCGCAGACTGTCATTCTTCTGCATGGCTCCGTCAAGCTCCTCCTCCTTGTCCCTGACTTGGCGTGAGAGCTTCTGCTTCTGATTGCGCAACTCCGAGAGTTTCTCGGTGACCTCCGAGTACTCCATCATGGCGATATTTCGCTGAGAAATTGCGTCCTGCAGCTCCGCTTCTTGTGTCTTGAGGCGTTCAAAAATCTCACCGTGCTGCTTCGTCAATTCGATCTTTTCCTGCTTAAAAGCCGCCAGCTGCTCATTGAGGGCCTTGACCTGCTTCTCCTGCACTGCCAGATCAACCACTGACGCTTCTGCAGCAGCTGTCTGCTGCGGACTACTTATGGTGTCCAGTGTATCATCCCCGAAGCCCGAGCTCGGCTGGTTCTTTTTCGTCGAGTCCAGTGAGGAGCTGCCGCTGCCGCTCAGGGAAAATGTGAAGCCGATGAAGGGCAAGTGGAAGCCAGAGAAGGCGGGATTGGCAGAAGGAGGCATCGAGTCCGTTAACCGGACGTCGTTGTCGTCTACATCAAAGTTGGAAGTATCCGTGGGACTCGACACTTCCGGCACATATGGCGCTGGCCCAAGCCGTATGTTCTTCCAGTCGATCCCCACGAACCACGGATGGTCCATAAAGTCCTGGATTCCGTTCTGACCAAGGCGATTTTCGGGTATGCAAATCAGTTTGCTCAGCAAATCCTGCGACGTCTCGGATATCTTGTAATTGATGGTCTCCTGTGACGGTAAGTTGAAGCAGTTCTGGTGATTCATTATCTTGCCATATGTCTCCACTAGGCTCTCCGCGTAGAACGGGGTTTCGCCGTATAGCATTTCGTACATGCACACGCCCAGCGACCACCAATCGCACTCAGTTCCATAGCGTCCCTTGCCGTCCTCCATGGCCCGCAGTATTTCCGGGGAAATGTAGTCGGGCGTTCCCACCGCCACGTTCGACTGGACGGTGCCATCTTTGTCCAGCCGGAGACAGGAGCCAAAGTCAGCCAGCCGGACATGGCCCCGTTTATCGAGCAGAACGTTGTCCGGCTTGATGTCCCGGTGAACGTACTTGATCTGATGAATACTGTTGATGGCCAGAATCATCTCTGTGATGTAGAACTTGGCCATATCTTCGGGCAGCTTATCCTCGAACTTACTGAGCAGCGTCAGAAGGTCTCCGCCGCAGTAATAGTCCATTACGAGATACTAAAAGGAAGGAGTGCACATTTATAAATGTATAAGCGCAGCTTATTAAGTTGATTTCATCCTTACCAAGTTAATATTGTCCTGAAAGGCATAATGCAGATTCGTAATCCACTGGCGATCCCCAAACACCAACACATCCCGCTCCTCGCGAAAGCAGGCGGTCTCGGCCCGCTTCAGCATCTCCCATTTGTTCAGAATCTTCATGGCATACACCTTCTCTGTGGATATCATCTGCACCACGCACACTTCCCCAAAGGCACCGCGCCCGATGATTTTGAGTATGTCAAAGTCATCGCGGCTAAGTCGAAGCTTTCGCACAATATGCACGAAAGGCTTGGCTGATAAGTAAATGGTAGATAAATAATAGAAGCGAACAAGTTGGAAAAGAATTACGTACACAGTTTGAGAAAATCCGAGACACCCTTCTCTCTGCGCAGGGAAGAGTTACTGCATTCGTCATAGAGCACGATGAAGGTGTCCAACAGATAATCCAACGAAAACTGATGCCCTTCCGTGTCCTCGCCGAATTCGGATGCCCATTTCTGATCGCTCGATGTGTCGCTTAGGATATACTTTAGAAATGTGAGCCTTTTCTTGCAGCTGCCTGTGGTTATATCTGCAAGTATATGGAAAGGTTTAAGTTTTAAGTAACCATAATCAGCAGAAATTTTGGCTCTTAACACAATTTTACTATTAAAAGAGGATATTTATGTAATTTATTCCATATAATATGTAACACAAGCTGAAACTTAACCCTTTGTTGATAAGGCCATGTCCTCCTTGGACCAAAAACCTAGTTAATGGCTTTTCCACACAAACAGAATGGCATATTCAACGCAAATGTTGGCGATAAAACTGCACACAAGCCCAAAAACAATGCCGCACCCAACGCCGTCGTCGTAATCACCTGGCTCCTTCCACTTCCAACTCAAAATGTGGCTCGGGGGGGTAAAAATTCAGCTTAAACGGGGAGGTTATCATGGGGACCGGACCGAAACGTGAGGAAACACCGCCGCCGTCTTCGCCCCACAGTGTCTTTGTGCTTTACAATGCAAGTGTAAACGGCCACAAGCCCACTGACTGGCCTTAAAAGGCATAAAAGGCTGAAAACGAAGCCCTTTTTCTAATAGTTTTCAACTTTCAACACGGAAACTCATTCATATATGCACACCCACACACACAAACACAAACGCCGTTTCTTATTGGAGATCTGTATTTACAATTCATATTCGGCCAAATCAGACAAATTTCGATTTTTCAAATATGTATGCGGGGTATTACATACATATGCACGGCGCCGCCGACCCCCCGTGCAGGAGTATATTAAATACAAGTATATACAAACTCGTCTAAGCGTATGTACTTATATGTATGTTTGTTTGTTCTTCCGCACAGATATAAATAAATAATTGTTTATATGGGGATATGTATGTATATTTCTTGACAAGTGTGCGAAAAAAAAACAAATCCGTCAACAAACAAAAAACTGTCTCTTCGATTTCCGGAATACGGTGACAACGAACTTTAGAAATTACCACTGAATTCGGAAGATTCGTATTCCATTGTATTATTTGTTATTATATTCGGATTAAATCATTTTTATCCAAGAAACACACAAAACGCCGAACTTAGTGATGGGCTATCAAAGCAATCGAACTGTCGATATCGATGGTTGAGCGCTGCCATACTTTGTGGCACTTTTTGTCCCTACACAAAATGGCTGATGAATATCTATATTTTATTTTATATATGCTTGTTTTAAACTACAAATCTTTCCTACAATTCATCATTCAGGCCAAACAATGCCAGATTATAAATTTAAATCTTCCTTTAGTACGTTCCATTCCGGTATTCCTAAATATAGCGCTGGGATGCATATATATTCCCATCTCTAAGGTAGGTGCAGATACATCGATGGATGAACACATCGATGTTTTTCAAAACATTGTTGTACATAGGTTTTCAACTTCAGTTTTAAATGGTAAAATATGTATCTAAGATATTTGGTGGTGTGGTACGACGCTGATGTGGAATGTTCACTTGACAACATTTTTATGGCACTTTGAAGATCGTCTCCCAATGCGTAACATGCTTTATCAGAATTATTGGTCATCTGAAAAGCTTGTTTTTTGAACTTTGGGTCTATCATTGTGGCAACCTCTTTAAAACGGCCATTCAAAGTTTCAAAATGCTTCTTCTTCTTTGGAAAGTGATGGCACCAAAACATCGATAGCAAAAAACATCGACGTTTGTACAATTTTCCAAAACATCGATGTATCGATGTTTTCTGCACCTCTACTTCGCAAACTAATACTCAACGCGATCAAACTTTATTGCAAAATTAACATTTGTTATTGTTTCCAAGATATTAAGTGTTGCAGACGCGCGCAGCGTGGAACTGCGGATGAGGAGTGGATTTTAATTCGTCATTTGGAATATATTAGCTCTTACTTTCACGACTACTTAAATAATAAATGTATGTACATACTAGCGTGCATACGCTCGCTATATGTATCTAAATATGTGTGTATGCGGAGTGTTAGCAGAATAGTTTGGTACTTAAAAATGGGCGATAGTTGTTCTGAAATGGCCCGGATTGATGATATTTACAAATTTTGTGTCGGCATTTGATGTATTTCGGTGTTTTCTACGTTTTAAATATGCATACAAACTGAAGTTTGGGGTGCAACCAACATAGGCGTCCGACCGGATTGTAGTTCGCGTCAACAGTGCAACCCAAATGTATCGTGAGCAAATTTTCATCATCTACTAAATGCATTGCAAGCCGATTAATGAAGTGTATTTGTTTTTAATGTCAAGCAGGCCAAGATTCAGATACTTTTTTAACAAGATTCAGATTCTCTGTAATGCATCTATGGGATACGTGACAACTGTGCATTCTATAGATTGAAAAATGTATCCAGCTTTTCGGATATTGAATTCAATATTGGCTTGTATCTGGAGGATTCTGACACCCAGTCTCACCAATTGCATCAACAATTTGGCTTTGTTTATGCTAATGTAACCAAAAACCGTTGATATATCAAGTAACGCTGTTCGTATGTGCCTTTCAGAAAGCCATGATGAGGGAGTCGGCTCATGAAATAAACATGGACACGTGGAAGCAATGGATCCTCGAGGCCATCTCGAAAATCAGGTCCCAGAAGCAGAGGCCGTCCGTGCAGCGTATCTGCCAGGCGATCGGCACGCACCACAAGTTCCACGAGGACATTGTGGCCGAGAAGCTGGAAAAGGCCGTAGAGTCGGGAGCTGTGATCAAGGTGTACAATAAGGGCCTGCATTCGTACAAGGCGCCGATGGCCAAGCGACGCGTCAAGGTGGACAAGAACACCAATCTGTACAAGCTGGTGGCCAAGGCGGTGCACGATCTAGGCGAGTGCGAGGGATCCACGATTAAGAGTATTGAGAACTATATACAGAAGTTCAACTGTATCGATCTCTCGCCCAATGTCGACTTCAAGGCAGTGATCAAGGCGTCTATTAAAAAGGCCGTGGACGCTGGGTTTCTGATTCAGGAGGGAAAGCTGTACAAAAAGGGCAAGTCCCTGACAACGCCGCGGAAATGTGCCCCGCCCTCGGACGTGGTCATAAAGGGCGAGGAGAGCTGCACACACTGCTCCGGCAACGCGCAGAAGAACCTGAACGGCATCCCCGAGCCGTTGAGCTCGTGCAAACAGTGCGGCATATCGCTGCACACCACCTGCGCCAATATCGCGGGCCGTTGCAAGTCCCAATCCTATGTGTTGCTCTACATGCTCGTCACCAAGGGAACGAACTGGGACTGCCAGAACTGCGCCGATTGCGCCGTCTGCAAAATGCGCAACCGGGGTCCCTGCCTGCTGCAGTGCTTCGTCTGCAAGGATCACTTTCACTTAACGTGCCTCGACACGATACCGGACAAGAAGCCCAAGCATCCATATAGGTAAGGCCTTAGATTCATACTTGTAATCTTCACATTTATAATTACGCTGACTCTTTCAGGTGTAAAACTTGCTCCAAACATAGCATAGATAATCCAAAGTTGCTTAAAAGAGACAACAATTCAAGGATAAAAATGGAGGTCGGAAACGAAAGGTAGGTCCTATTCATATTTCCAAAGTAAAGGTTGCTTTATACTAAAATTTCAATTTTTAGACTGACCGCCTCCTCCGATAGGTATTCCCAAAATAAGCGTCAAATAATAAAGAAAGAGGGCAACTCCGATAGCCCGTCGACGTCAAAACTGTGCGTATACAATGACGGCAACGGCCAGAGGAGAAAAATGGCCGGGGGCTTGAACTCGAGGAAGCTGAATCAGAACGAAGATCAGTTCGAATTCCCGGGCAGGCAGAAGAGGTCACAAATAGTACAGGGAGGCTACTTGGCCAGCCATGAGACGCGAAAGCGCACATTCTCCGATTTATCCTCGTCCAGTTCGTCCAGCGATAGCGAAGACGACGAAGATGAGGACGACGAGCGAAACAACAGGGGCTGCGATGACAACGATCAGGACGAGAGCACATCCTCCGATTCGTGCACGTCGTCCAGCTCGGACTCTGATTCCAGCGAGAGTTCCAGTGACAGCTCGGAGTGCGACGACGAGAATGACGAGGAGGACTACGACACCGATCGCAGCACGCTTAAGGGTAAAATGTTCGAGAACTCGAAGCAGAGCTGCGCGAAGCTGAGTGCCACCAACGCGGGACTAAGTTCGCCTGATAGCAATGATGCAACGGCCGGCGGTGAGAACAACTGGGGCTTTGCTGCGGTGGCCAAGAATCCGATTGACATATTTGTGAAATCAAAAAACAATAGCACCAATGCCAAAGGCATTGGCTTTGCCACCTCGCCAGCACATAATCGGAGTCAAAGAGGCACGCCAGCAGCGGCGTCTAATGCCACACCTACAGCCGGTGCAGCCGGTGTCATGACCATTAAGCACAAGCAAGGTGCCAACAATGGACAAAAGAAGAAGATTGTTCCTCTGAAGAGCATGCCATTGGAGGTGGGAAAATCTTATGAAAAGGGCGACGAAGATGACATTCCATATCTTACCGAAGAGACGGTAATGAAGGTACAACTGCTGGAGGAGATCGAACGCAGCCGGGAGTCGAAAAGCGAGGCCGACGCTGAAAAGCCAGAAAACCATAACGATGATAACGATTTGATTGCAAAGCGAGCCAATCCCTTTGAAAATCAACCCCTGCCGCCGGGCGTGACGGCAACGGACGTCGAATTATATCAAGAGGTCCTTCACAAAGCGGTCGTTCAGATGTCCAACAACCACATAGAGAAACTGGTTGACGATGTCGGGCGAAAGCCAGGACAGAATACGCAAAGTCCCAAGTCAATTCAAATAGGAAAGTGGGACATTGAGACCTGGTATTCCAGTCCCTTTCCTCAGGAGTACGCCCGGCTCATGAAGCTGTTTCTCTGCGAATTTTGCCTGAAGTACACCAAGAGTCGCTCGGTGCTGGACAGGCATCAGAACAAGTGTATTTGGAAACAGCCGCCGGGCACTGAGATATTCCGACAGGGAAATATATCCGTGTTCGAGGTGGATGGCAATGTGAACAAGATTTATTGCCAGAACTTGTGCCTGCTGGCAAAGTTCTTTCTCGACCACAAAACGCTCTACTACGACGTGGAGCCCTTTCTATTCTACATCCTGACAAAGAACGATCAGAGCGGCTGCCATCTGGTGGGCTACTTTTCCAAGGAGAAGCACTGCACGCAAAAGTACAATGTGTCCTGCATCCTGACGATGCCACAGTACCAACGGCAGGGCTACGGGCGCTTTCTGATCGACTTTAGTTACCTGCTGAGTCGCGAGGAGGGACAGCTGGGAACGCCGGAGAAGCCGCTCTCCGACTTGGGCCGGCTATCCTACTTCTCCTACTGGAAGTCCGTCGTGTTGGAGTACTTGTACAAGTACCGCAATCAGTCGAAGATCACCTTCAAGGACATCGCCATCAAGACCGGCCTGGCCATATCCGACATAGCCCTGGCCTTCGAGTTGCTCAACTTCATCAAGTTGAGAAAGAACGACGGCGACATTCGGTATCAGATTAATGTGAAAATAGACTGGAAGAAGGTGGTGGCCCATCACAACAAAATGGCCAATAGCAAGTCTCGAATAATCATCGAAGCCGACTGTTTGCGATGGAGCCCCTTGCTGTCCGTGTCCAAGTTACCCAACATCATCAAACCAATCTCGAATCGCGAATATTTGAACAATCAAATTGAGCGAAAGTCCGACTGCAAGGAGAACACCGAAGAAAACAAGCCGCCTATCCTGGCGGCCATCCCAAAGGTGAATCAGCAAGAAAGCGGCGAGGCAACTCGTGCAAAGAATCGTATTCCGAGCTTAGAAAAACAAGTTGAAGAGCGCGAGGGCCAGCGAAAACGCGCCTGCCCCGAAGAGTTTCTCAAGTCAGCTGTGAGCGAGTCGAAGAAAAGCAAGATGATGACTCCGGCGCAGCCGATGCAAGAAGAGCAGTCGTTTGGTGAGCACTCATCCGACTCATCGGATGGCAAGTCCTCAAAGGAACTCTCCGAGCACCTGACCAAACGAGCCCAGCGCTTGGCCAAGCGGAACGACGTCATTCCGCACACGAACAAGCGGAAACATTTTGACCGGCCGCTGCAGACCAGTGCAACAGCATCCGATCAGAATGCGGCGCCAATGCAGAGGCAGTCGGAGGCAGCAACAGACGCGGAGGAAACTGAGGCCAAGTCGTCAGAAGACTCGGCTGCCGCAAGGGAGGTCAGCACGGCCACGTCGCACGTCGATAAGAAGGTCAATATTATGCCCAAACTGAGGGGCAAACAGTCGAATGGCAAGCGATCCAGCGAGGACTTGCAATTCAACGGGAATCTACCTGCGGACAACACCGATAATTTGAGCAGTAGTCCCGCGAAAGAACCGGCCAGAGAATCTATCAAAGCGGCGACAGTTGAAAGCCCAGTTAAGACCCAAACTTCTACCAAAACCGAGAGTCCAGCTGAGGCAAGCAACATCAGCACCGAACAAGTGCTCGATGCTGTGGCAAAGAAAACAAAGAAGACCGTCTTCTCCGACGCTATGACGTCCTACAACTCGGAGGAGGTCAAGTACAAGGCGCTGGACAAGCCCGAGGCTGCCGCTAAAGAAGTGGCGGAAACTGTAAAAGACATCAAGGAAGTCAAAGTGCCTGAGGTGCCAGAAAGCAAGCCTAAGCCCAAAAGTCCCGAGAAAACGGAGCCCGCCGTCGTGGCCGCTGCACAGCCTGCCCCCGAACAGGTTCCGATTCCTGTGAACCCGGAAAATATCAAAAAGTCGCCGGATGAACAGAAGGTGGAGATAAATCTAAACTACATAAAGTCGTCGCCAGATTCATCGGCAACGCCACCAGCTGTGCCAGTGCCTGATGCTCCCTGTCCAAGTCTGCCAGTCCAGCTGGAAAAGCCCAATGAGATTGTGCTGCCCGCTCAGCCCATAGAGGCTCAAGCTCAACAAAAGCCCATGGAAGCCGTTGAAAAGGCAAAGAAAACAGAAGCTGCTCCAATTAATCCGCCTACCAATCAACGTGTGGAAGTCCCTGCTACAGTGGATATGCCCAAGGCGCAGCCAAAGTCGCTGGAAAAGATTACACCGGAAAAGGTAGAGCAGCAACCGCCGCCAATGGCCGACATCAAGGAGAAGGCAGTAAAAAAGGCAATGATTCCGGCGGAACCTACGGTTGTCAAACCTGAGATCAACAACGGCGACAAGAAGTACGATGCCAGCAGCAAGATGAAAGTTGCTGTGCCCGAGAAAGAGGTTATCAAGACAGACCATCACCTGGTCCAGGTCAAGGAGGAGGAGGTCAAGTCGAGTGCACGCGTTCCCGCGCCAGTGCATCCCATCCGGGAGAAGATGCAGCTGAAGGGCAGCAACGAACACGCCGCCGCCGCCCAGCTGCAGAACTCGATTCCCTCCCAGTTTCCCATCAATCAAATGCCCAACTACCACTCATCGCAGTACTGGCAGTGGGACTACTACAGCTACAACCTACACCTAGACCCCGCCACGCAGAAGGGCCAGAAGCAGTTCCACAAGGATCTGGCCACGACCATGGCGTACACGCACAACTTCACGCAGAACCTCTATCAGTCGGCCAACTTGGCCATGCAGCATGCCCACCACCATCAGATGCACCAGACCAAGGAGAAGCACAAGGTGGAGCGCAAGAGCAGCGGCAAGAAGGAGGAGCACCAGTCCAAGGTGGTGCCCAGTGGGGTGAACGTGGTCAGCGCCTCCCGCGAGGATGCCCATGTTCAGCACTGCAATGAGTACGCGGTCAACAACCAGGCGGCGGCCATTTACAATCAGAAATGTGCTGCTGCTGCTGCGGCCACCCAGCAGAAGCAGGCGGCGCAGGCGCAGGCGCAGCAGATGAAATCCCTGGCCAATGCCCAGAACTCTGTGCCGCGCCAGAGCAATGCCAATCCGGCCGAAACGACGGTCCTGATGCCCAACCCAGGGACAGTGCCTGCCAAGCAAAAAGCTGAGCATGGCGTGAACCCAGCGACTGTCATTTCACGCGAAACTAAGCTCAACAAGCTGGGGCAGCATCCCAACATACAGCACGCTCCGCCGAGCCAGCATCCCAACCTACAGGTCACCGGCGGCGGTGGTCAGAGCGATGTCAATCCGAATCTGGTATACAACACAGAGCCATCGGCAAATGCGGCCATGCAGCAGCACTACGATTGCGGGATCAATGCGCAGATAAACATGGACTCGCCGGCCAACATAGGCAGCGCCATATCGCACGGCTCCCAGGAGATCGCTGCCACCAACGCTAACGTGCATATGCATCAGCCGCACCGGCAGTTCTCCGATTGCTCCATGCAAAACCAGCCGGTCACCACGCCCATGCACATGTCCATCCAGAACTCGCACATGCAGCAGCAGCAGCAGAACAGCCTGAATATGAATCTGTCGGCGGAGTCCTCGGCGAACATCAATCTACTTAACAATCCGCAGCATCAACAGCATCAAGCCAGGAAACTGAATGCTCAGGTAATAATTTGTGTGAACTTCCTTAAATTTGAATTAACTGAATAATTTGTATTCTCCCAAAGGCGGACATTGCGGTCAGTTCACCGACAACTTCATCGCACAGGGCTACCACGCCCAAGCAAATTCGCAGCGGAAATACGGCCCAGCAGCAGAGGGATACCAAGAACGCGGCACCGCCTACAACCACAACGAATACTCATCATCAGATTCCACAGGGGGGCGGCGGAGGAGCCACTGCAAATATTTCCAAGTCGCATCAGGAGTCGTTGCACAACCTGCAGTTCTCGCAGCACGGTGGCCATCAGCAGAACATGCAGACCATCGACTATGTGCCGATTCCGCAGCTCAGCCAGAACTTCTCGGCCAATCCCACGAACTATGACATTGTGAGCATGCCGGCGGTGATCCAGCAGCGGATGCACTCGCTCCCCAACACGCATCAGCGCATCGAGCAGCCGTCATCGGCGTGCGCCGTGAACAATTTCTATTTGCAAAACAACATGCCAGCCGCCACAGAGAATGCCCCGCGGGTGCCAGTATCCAGCTCTTTGGGCGGCCCGCCTTCATCTGGCAATGACCAACAACGGCAGACGGTGGGTCAGGACTCGATATCAGCGGCTGGCAACAGCACCGGCACCACTGCCTCTCTGTGCAGCCTGTCAAAGCTGCAGCAGCTGACGAATTGTCTGGAGAGCCAGCCGTGCAACACGTCGCCGGGAGCGCAAGTGAATCTGGCGCCCTCGCCGCACCATCCCATTCCACCCAACTCGATGACACCGCCGCCCCACCTGCTCATGCAGAACAGGAACATCTCCACGCCTCCGCATGCAAACATGCTGCAGACCCAGGTGGCGCCGCTGCAGTACCACAAGTACTATCCGGGCAACATGAACATAACCCCCATTACGTCTGCCCAGAACACGAGCAGGAACACGGCACGCAACACCCCATCCGCCCCCGTGCAGCATACCTCGGCGCCCATGGGCAGTGGCGGCGGAAGCAACAATCGCACCACCACCAACGTGCACATTAGTCCGAACCTGATGGCGCCGTACGGGGCCATCAATAGCTACCGCATGTCGCCGCAGCAATCGCCGCCCACTGGGAGCTACAGCTCGGGCAGCGACTATCCCAACTCGCAGATACCGATGCAGATGATGAATATGCAATCTCAGTACCAGGATGCATGCGTGCTGCAGCGGGGCACTCCCTCCAATCCGATGTATCCCACGTATTCCCCCTATTTGCCTCTCAACGGTTCTATTCGCAGATAATAGATGCGCACATTTTATATGTTATTATATTGAGTATGATTTGTATATATAAATGTGTGCTGTAAATAAATATTCTATATATAATGTCAATAAAAAAGTTTAATTTACTTTCTGTAAACTGCGAGGGAATATGAAGTTATCCTCGTTTCCTATTTTTATCATGCAATTTAAACGCAATAGTTTTTTGATGTTTAATACTTTTCTTTATTGCTTAGATCTAACAATGTTTAATCAAAGCTTGTTAATTATTTCGAATGTGTGCTATTATCTAGACTAATGTCAATGTTTTTCCTTCTTTTTTTGTTTATTAGTTTTCTTTTGTATTTAGCTTTGGGGCTTTGCTGCCCGTAACCAAAAGAGAGACCAATTTTTGGATGTTATTTCGTATGAGTTTTTTCTATAAATGGGCTTCTAAATTAAATACAGTTTGGGTAGAACGATGGCTTAAACAGTAGGTTACGCTCTATGAATATCTATTTAGATTTCGTCTGGTTTTTACTCCAGAATGAAAACTAATAACTTATTTGTAGTTAATTATTTAATGATGCGTTTAAACGTTAGGGGCAATTCACTATAATATTAAAATAAATAAATTAGAGAAATAATGGTAGGGAATCAAAGGCCGAGCTCTGTTAGTCCAGTCAAGGTAACACATAAGCGACGAAAAAACGTTAAAACCGACTTAAAAACTGCACTTTTACAAGAACACTATCGTTGAGATAAAAATGTAAATTTAATAAGTATAGGAAGCATTTTGTGTGTGGTTTATTGATCAACAGATGATCTGTTTAATTGTCTAGCATTATGATTAGACATTCTACTCTTCTCAGACGGAGTACATTGATGAAATGTAAGAACAAAATATTAAAACGGAATACTCTTTCTACACAGCAAGGCGTCAAATACTCAAGTCAAATATAAATATAGCTAATAATAAATCATATAAATTAGTCACAAGATGGAGTCTGAGTATATTTGAGCTCGTTAGAGTGGCGCTTCGACCTCAACTGGACACCGGAGATGTGCGACCATCAAAGTCTCTATTTACAGTGGCTATTGCGACGACCACTCGTTTATGGGGTACGTGGTGCTACCGATGTACGAGGGCTGCCGGATAGGCTCGCTGGACGCTGGCGCATTCACAGCAGAGCTCCAGTGCTGTCTGGGAAAGACATTCGAGTTGGCGTACGACGACGGAGCACCGATATAGCCCGCGGGCGGGTGCAGATTGGAATGATACGGCGCGAAATTCAAATTGCCGTACGAGGTGTAGTTATTGAGGTGGTAGCTGGAGGCGGGTGGCGCGGCCTTATGCTTATTGTCGTAATAGTCGTAATATTGGGGCGGATACGAGGGCTGGTGGAAGGGATTTGGTTTGGGAACTGCCTGGAAATACGAACTGTCCGTCGTATCGCTCGGGTGCGGGGGAAGTGGCACATTGGGCTGAATACTACTACTGGCATTGTTGTAGCCTTCGCTAACAGCCGGAGGCAGGTGATTCGGATGCTTATACGCTTGTGACAGCGGTTGTTGTTGCTGCTGTTGTTGCTGTTGCTGTTGCTGCTGCTGCTGCTGTGATTGTTGCGGCTGTGTCTGGGATTGTTGTTGCTGCGGCTGTTGTTGCGACTGCGCCTGCTGCTGAGGGTGCTGGGACGGCTGTGCATAGTTCAAGTCACAAGGCATCTGGTGTGGATTTGATGTGGCGGCCAAACTGTTGTTCGCTTGTGTTTGTGGCTTAAAATGTTGCTGTTGTTGCAAGCCTTCTGTGGACTTTCGCTTCTCGCTAGCTGACATTTCGGGGCGGCTTGCAGTAGTTGCGGGCGCTACGCACTCCTTGTTCTTCGAGATATGTTGTGACTCGTCATCGGCTGTCAGGTCTTTCACATCTGCAACAAATAAATTACCATCGCCTCTTACTTTCTTGCATTACATTCCTTACCTTGTTCTGGCGTTTGTGGCTTGGCGGTGTCGGTGTCACAGTCGGATGTTATGTCGATAACATCGTCCTTATTGTTCGGTTTCTCCGCTTCTGTTTTTGCCGTTGTCCTTATGGCTATGATCTTTCCGCTGTCCAGCTGCATGTATATTCCCTTCGTCGACTTCAGGACCATCACACGCTGCCCAGCTTTTAGAATTATATTTGCCTTATCGGCCGAATTTGTGGGAATGACAACATCTGCAAAAAAGAGACATCAATTAGCGGACGACGATTCAAGTTGTGACTCAACTGGGCACCTACCAAGTGGCAAGGTCATTTCCTGGGCCGTCATGCCCTGTCTCTGCCACACGTCAGCGGGTATCCAGCGTGTTGTGCGTCCTCCTCCAGTGGATGCCGACGTTTGTGTCTTCATTTGCTAATATATTGGCGTGAAGAATGCGATTCATAATATATCTTGGCTGAGTTATCAGCAAACTACTTACCGGTGTCATGGGTTTGGTGATTACAGTGCCATCGTTATTCACTATCTTGTAGTGCATTTTGGCCGGAGTATAGGTAAAGCGTTGATTGACGGCAGCCTTTTTCTCCAGTTCATAGCTGCGATGAGCCTGTCTCTTCTCGGCCTGCGACAGCTTTCGGTCCTTTTGATCTACCAGAAGGCTTTCGTGCAGGAACGGTTCCTTTGTCACGCAATGCTTGTGCAGCTCGAGAATGGTGTTGATTATGGAGTCAGCATGAACCTTGGGTATAGGGACCTCCTCATCCTTTTCCTTTTTAACTGTCACTTCTGTACCGGTGCCGTTTTGTGCCTTGGTCTCATCCACATCCATTGGCGTACTTTGGGCGTCTTCCGATGGCTTCGTTTGCTCATCCGTTGATTGTGTGGACTTGTTTGCATCGTCTGATACCTTGCTGGGCTCATCTGCCGCGCCGGGTGATGGCTTACTAGCCTCCACCGTTGGAGAACTCGGCTTGCTGGTCGATTCATCGGTTGCTGGCTTTCCTGACTCCTCGACCACTTCCTCATCCGAGTCGTAGTCATGACACAGATTCGTGATATCCTTCATCGAAAGGTGTGCCTCGGGGTTGCACTCGTCGACAATGCGGTCCGACATGCCTTGCTTTTTGATTTGCCTGTCGTAGATCTTCTTCTCCAGACACCTATCCATGACGATTCTGTACACAAAACACGGCTTTGTCTGTCCATATCTGAAATGAATCGTTTCGGTAACTTGGGCTCCCTGTGGGACAAGAAATAACTCAAGACTCACCTGTAAATCCTATATACAGCTTGAGTATCGTGGCAAGGGTTCCAACTGGCATCGAATATTATAACGCGGTTCGCTCCCGTCAGGTTGATGCCCAGCGAGCCAGCTCTTGTTGATATCAGAAAAAGCTTAACATTACTATTTGAGTTGAATTCATTGACTAGCCTTTCCCTTTCCTGCGATGAAGTGGAGCCATCCAAGCCTGAATTATTAATTTCGAATTAATTCATAATAATTATAAATAAGTCAACAGAGACACTTACGGAAGTAGGAAGTGTTTTTAGTCCACAGCTGATTGCTCCCAGGAACATAACTAGACTTCAGATAGCCCTCGAGCAGGTTTAGGGTCAACAGACTTTGGCTAAATAACAAGATGCGGTCCCCCAAGTGCATGCTCTCTTTCAGTATACAAAAGAATATCTCCATTTTCGGCGAATTCGAAATAAGGCCCGGCACATAGTTCCGCATCAGCTCGACGGCCCACGAGCAGGAGAAGTCATCGGTTCGCTTGCTCTTCAGCAACTTCTTGAAAGGCTCTGCGGCAGCAATGCCGGCAGCATTTTTAATGCCCGGAGAACTCCATTCACTGGACCTATTCGAATTGCACTCATTGTCTACTTGATTGTTTGTACAGGACGAGGATTGTATGGTTGTTTCCACGGTCTTAATCTCGTTCGTGTCCAGATCCACGATTTCAGAAGAGGTCGTAATACTCTCAAAATTGCTCGACATGTTGGTATCTGTTTGCTTGATGACTTCAACGCATCCCGGCTTGGGCAGAATGCTGGAGTCCATCCAATAGTTGTTCTTTCCCTCACCACCAAAGGCCCCATAGCCCAGTGGCTCCGATTTTTCCTCATAAAAGCTGGGGCTGAAATAAATAGATTATAAATTAGAATTTATTAGAGAGATTACGCCACCAGGCTTACCTTTTATTTAAATACTTTGCGTTCAGATCCGAGGAGGTCGGCGGCATACTGTATAACGTTTGATTTTCGGCCTTGGGCAGGGTCTCAACATTATTAATATTATTGAGGGGCTCGCTGGACCCATTGTTCCTCCTTTCGGTCAGGGGCGAGGATACATTCACGACAGGATCGGGATGAGGGGGCTCGACAACAGTTGGCGGTAGTGTGGATGGGACGACGCTCTTGGAAATATCTTCGTCGATTTCTAAATCTAAATCAGTCTCACATTTCTTCAGAAAGTTATACAGAACATCCGGATGATTCCAGATTTTACAACAGACGGCAAATGCCTTCAGTGGATTGGGAAACGCCTTGGTGCGTACCACATCCGTCATGAACGTGTCGTAGAGCTTTCGCTGGAATGGAGTCATTCGCACCAGGATAACATACTCGTACTTTTGCGGCAGAGTGCTTTGCAGCACCGTGTGCGAGCGCCGCTGAACGAAGCCCAGCAGCAGGGAGTGCAGGACGTGCGCCCTGTATCTCATCAGCTTGATGTCATCCGGCGTGGAGTCCACGCACTGGCCGTTCTGAATGGGCCGCTCGAACATGTTGCAGAACTCGGTGCGTGTGCCCAGATAGTTGGGCCTCACGAAGTCCACCATGCACCAGTACTCGAGCAGGTTGTTCTGCAGGGGGTAGCCGGTGAGCACGATGCGGCGTCGCGTCCGTATCTGCTTCAGGGCCAGCGAGATGCCGGCGTGCGAGTTTTTGATCCGATGCCCCTCGTCGCAGATGACCAGGTCTGGGCCGGGCTTCACCAACGCCTCGAACACCAGGTTCATGAGATCGCTGCTGGAGTCCATACCGTCGGGCCGTATAACGCTGCCCTTTCGCTTGCGCGTCTTCACCAGCTTGAGGGCCAGGAGGCGAAACAGTTCGTAGCCGATCAGCAGGACTCCGCCCTCGTGGACCCAGTTGAGGATAACCTTCGCCCGCGCTGTCAGCGTCTTCTGCTGATCGTTCAGGACGTATATGTCAAAGTTGCGGGCTCGCACATTGCCGTCCGCGGAGTAGCGAGGAATCCACATGTTGAACTCGCTCAGCCAGTTCTGCAGCGTGTTGATGGGCATCACGCACAGCACCGTCCGTGCCGAGGTGTGTCTTAGGAAGATATCACAGAAGGAGACAACTTGCAGCGTCTTGCCCAGACCCATGGAGTGGGCGAGAATGCACCCGAAACCGCTCGATTTGTTGTACCTTCGTGTGGACTCGATGATGTTGTCGTACAGGAAGCGCACTCCGCCGATCTGATGCGGTTTTATTACCTTGGCTATTTGGGGGGCCAGGTACAGGGTCTCCTCACCTTCGGGGTGCGCCATATTGACCACCACCTGCCCGTTTTCGTCAGGAACATTGTACAGATCTTTGACGTGCATGCCGCTGTTGGTGGCGTCGTCCGACTCGTTCAGGTCCTCGTCATCCTCCTCCATCTCCTCCTCGGACAGGAGTATGCAGTCGTCGTCGGAGGAGCTGTCGTCGATCGTGACCACCTCGCTGGGCTGCTCGACGCTGGCCTCCTTGTGGATAACGTCTCCGATGCTGCCGCCGCTGAGGCTGCTGCTGTTCGACTCGTCGAACGTGTCAGAGGCGATCTCGTCCTCTGGGAAATCGACGGGCGGATGGTGCTCGGCGTGATTTGACACCGAACAGCTCTCGATGCCCTCGCTCTCGTCCAGTTGGAGGATGCGGAAGATTTGCTTGTGCACCACCTGCTTCTGGATCTCGCGCATTGACTTCTGTTGACCAGCAACGCGAGCCAAGCGCTCGGACTCCTCTCGCTGAGCCGCCAGCGTTGTTGTGTCCAAATTGTTCTCGTTCATCACGTCGCGGATGTTCTTGCGGAGGTGGCTGTTCTTAGCCTTTTCCGCCTCGGCAGCGGCGGCGGCCAGGCTAATCTTCTTGCTCGCCGCCGCCTGTTCGTCGGCCACCGAATTCTTTCGCTTGTGTCCGTAAGGTACTGTGTTCTTGGTGGCCACATCGGCCACCGGTGGCGGTGGCAACGGCAGCTGTAGCTGGGGCGGCGGTGGCAACGGCAGCTGAAGCTGGGGCGGCGGTGGCAACGGCACCTCGTTCGAAGGCGGTGGCAACGGCAACTGTGACTCGGATGTGACTCGATCGGGTTCGCCCGGATGGTTGATCTCTGCGCCGTATTCTGGCAGTTTAGCGGGCATGTGGGGGGCTCCTCCTCCATCGATCGCCTCTGCAGGCGGTAGCGTGAGCGGGTGCGGGGGCGGATGCGGTGGCGGAGGGTTGTGGAAATACCGCCGCGGGTCCTCCGGGAACAGCAGCGACGGATGATACTCGCCCACATTGGGCAGCCATCCCTCTGGCTTCTGTAGTCTTTGGTTAACACCATAGTTGTTCGGGTTCGGTGACTCCTCCATGTTTACCTGTGACGAGTCCCTGCAATGATACGGCGGATAGATTAGGCTTTCAGAACGCAAACTCGATTTATCTCACATCGCTAACAAAGGTCACCTAAGCAATTAACAAATCTTTAAGCCCATCGCTAGGGGCGTTGTAATAAACTGGATCTGATGATTTCTTGGTACCAATTATACATACACAAGTACATGCAATGTATATAAGGCGGCATGTAATGCGGCCTCTGGCACAGGTTCCGAGGGATCATCGCCGATTATGTACGTGGTGGGCTTGGATAAACTCTTGGCTGTTGACACTTATCAGACATATTTACATAGGTATGTACGTTACATACCAATATACGCAAGTACATACAGAACTCGTAACCGGGCCGGAAATATGGCTTTGCAGTGCCCCTTGCCTTCTTCCGCTCCCTCCCTCCTCCACCTCTTACCATACACCACAGTAAGGATTCATCAAAACAAATCGGATGGACAGAGTTATAATCGGCAAGACTCTAATTTAATTATATATGCACACCAACTAACTGAGGTGATTTTTTTTTCTCTACAATTACATCGTGTAATTTAATACTTGGTTCACGTTCATTTTGTGTTTACGTACGTACATTTACATAAAGCCGGGGAATTTGATGTTTAGGCGACCGAATTAACAACACAGTTTCTTAATTATTGTTATTTCATACATATGGATATTTTTCTATATGCACTCTCGTCGGTAGGTTCTTTTGATTGGCGTTCGCGTTTGAGATTCTCAGTTTATCATGCCCGACACACTCGCTTCTCCAGGGCCAAGTTCTTCGATTTGTTTTTATATAAATTTTAAATGTTATTCTCGAATATTTTCTTGCTGTTTTCATTAATGTTTTCTACATAGATATGAACAAAAGTCCTGCCCCAGTGCACGGTCAGACTGCATGACGGATTTCAGATTCATCGGCAAAACACACATACGATAGTATTACATTTGCAAACATAGTTGCCGATTGTTGATGCCTTTTCTACGTTGCCATCACTGAGAAATAAGGCAGTGGTCTCTTCGGTACAAAGTAGTTCCCGTGACTGTGCTAAGAATGAGAGTGAGTGAAACGGCAATGCGTCGATTAACCCTTAGAAGGTGCGAGGGTATTAAAGATGCTTATTGTAATAAAATCCGTTATATTGTTTATATTTATATTAATTCGAATTAAATTCAAAAGAAAGATATACATATTTTTATGGGTTTTTGCGGCAGTTCGTGGTATTTATAAAATTAAATGTTTAGTCTAGATTAATATTAACAGACATATTCTGCAGCCATCAACAGTTTTTTTTAACAACATTTATTGATAAAAAAAACTGCTGATGGCTGCAGAATATGTCTGTAAACAACATTTATTGATTTAATTTGATCAACCCCTCTATATATTTTCTTATCTTATCCCGAAATTGCTGAGGAGTCGGATGATCATACTGTCCACCATGGCCAATAGACCTCATTGAGCCAAAAAAGTTCTCCACATTTTCTTGGTTAAGACGACTTGTTAGTATGTTAATCGCCTCGTACTCCTCCGCCAAGTATTCATACAACCCATCAAGGGATGCATTGTTGACTAGAATGCCTATTTGGAAGGTCAGTTTATCGGCTGAATCAGTCATCTCTGTGCGCATTATTTCTGACATCTTAGCCAACGTGGATTGTTGGATTTTGATTTGTCTACCATAAGCCTGTGGCAAGTCGGTGGAATTAACTCTAGGCACCTTCGAGTTGAAGACATTAAACCAATCATTGAAGAGTTCAAAGAAATCTGCTGTTTCGCACGCGTTCTCTATGTTATATCCCAATTCAGAGCAACCTCTAATCGAGCTGGCTGTTGTACTAGAGAATAGTTGCGTTGCCAAATTGTCGTTTTGCTTAGTCAGCGAGCAAACATTTAAATGATTCTCGTTAATCCTTAATTTTACGGAAACGTCAGGCATAGCACAGTGTCTTATTGTCTGTTTAACTGTCGTCTTTGTCAATTTATGACCGTTGATGTCTAATCCGACGTCAATGTAGTGTTTGTGAACCAATTTCATTAGATGTGAGGGATCCGCAAAGACGAATATTTTCAAATCTTCATCCGCTGGATGGCTAAACCACGACTTGTTTGCTGAAACGAAAAAATAAATTAAATTAATCTTTTGTATTACTTTCTATATTAAACTTACTTTCCGATATGCCAAGCTCGCTCCATAAGCTCTGATTTTCGGGGCTCAAATCTGAAACAACAGCTACCACGGGATAATTTATCTTGTGTAATTTCATTATTATTGAATTTAGAGCATCCACGTCCATTCGAGTATTGAAACCGAAGTATACTGGCTGCTTCCAAGATTTCTTCAAGCCTCGAACGGTGGCCAGCTGCACATAGTTACTTGGTTCATTTAAAACATCCTCCGAGTTGTTAACATCGGATACAGCAGCAAGTTGCATTTTATCGATGGACAAAACGCATAATTTATCCGCTAGACACATTTCTTCGTTTTCCATGAGGTCTAACACGACATCAAGGGTACCTGCATTAATTTTAACATCTGCCAACCACCTAAATATTGTTGCCCTGCTCGGCAATGGAAATCCTTTTTCATACAGGTGCTTGTATGTACGAGGTCCCACGGAGTGGAGGCAAATAGCAGCAGACATATCAGTTGCATTAAATGTGGATCTTTTCCCTCCACTCTTTAGTATTTTTATTTGAGTCGCGGTGAAAATGTTGCTAAGTGATTTATCCAAGTTTTGATACTGCTCGAGCTGCTGGCGTAAGGAACGAATTTCCTTCTCCATCGTTAAAATCTTATTTTTCATGATCACGCTGCCCATATGTGTTGTACGATTAATATCCATTTCCCTAGATGACAGGTGCATAATTAATAGAATGTACTTATTTAGACGCAATTAGCTTACTCTGTTTGCGTGCTGCAATTAGCGTAACCTAATCCAGCTAATACTCGTTCAGGCTCCTTCTGGGGAACAGCATCGTTGTTTAGTCGCCTCCTTTTAGCTGCATGTCCTTTCCTATCTGCTGGCTTCCACTGTGATGCATCAAAATGCGTTTCGCAAATTTTTGAATACTCTCCGAGGCTGCAGCCAAGAATTTTCTCCCACAACGATCTCCTTACAAAACACTTTGGTGCTTTTATGAATTTCACGCCTTGTACGTGCTTCCGGCAAAACTGGCAATAAGTCATGTTTCTATTGTACACAAAAGGGTTAAAAAAAGACTACAGGTGAGACACTGAACAATAACGGACCAAAACAAAGATGTAGGAGGCTGATGAGACTGCTACTTGTTTCACCATGATGTATGAGTATTGTAAAAAGATTAGTATGAATTTAACTAGGGTTGTTGATAATATATCGATATTTTTTCTGAAAGTGATATATTTATATCGTGATATTGCGATAATTTTTTTTTTTATTTTTTCTTTTGATTTTACTTGGATTTGGAGGACTTCATGAACTGCCATAACACCTTCATTGCAAGATACTTGCAGGATGAGAACAAGAAGAGCAAGAGCTCAATTATATTTTAACTTGCCAAGCTGCATGGGAAATAATCCCCTTGAAGTGTGAGTAGCACACAAGTCAACAATGCCGGGTACCATAAGGTCCCTGGTTACGCCGGGTAGCTCAGTGCCTTCAGAGCAGTTGTCTTCCGCACTAAAATGCGTAGTTTGTGAAGCACGAAACCCAGTGACTGATACACAAATAACATACGAGTCTTCCTGAAATCTCTTATCTCAAAATATTGGAAATAAGTAGCATTATTAAATGCAATTTATACAAGCATTATATGTATTATAATGCATTATTATTATTTGTGTTATATATTGAGAATATCCATGAAGTTAAAATTATTATAAGAAACTTGTATATTTTTATTGTGGGGGAAAAATGTATTTAAAAAAATATCAAAAATATTTAATATATCGATATTTTTAGTGAAACTTTAAATATTATCATAATTTTTTTTTTATCCGACAACCCTAGGAATATCACTATTTACAAAATTATTTTTTATTTGCAAAAACACTTCATTTTTTTTTTCATTTTGCAAAAAATGTATTTACAAACTGCATTTCGGACTTACTCTGGTTGTGTGTTTGCGTTTGAATAGCCAGGTTTGAAGATTGGAATAATTTCCGGCTCCGGAGTAGGCTGCCTTGGCAAGGCATTTGGCAACAAACGCCTTCTCTGTCGTTTCTTTTTTGATTTTGTTTCTCCATAAAAATCCGATTCTTTAAAATGTGTGTCGCAAATCCTGGCACCAGGAACCAAACTGCATCCTAAGGATTCTTCCCACAATTTTCTTTTCCGATCTTCTTTGGGAACACGGATGAAATTTACTCCTTCAGTTTTCACAACTTCACAACAAAATTGACAAAATGCCATTTTTTTAATGACCTTTTAGTAATTCCATCATGCTTGAAAGTCTAAACAGTTGATTGTTTTTGAATGAACAGCTGAGCTAAGGATGGCACAAGGCGCTAGGGGGGGGGGCGATAAACATCGATAGGTAGGAACATGAATTAAAAAGTTTAAATTATTATTTATTTATTGATTTATTTATCATTAAATTGTCAAAATTAAAATCACATATAAATATACGTTTTATAAATCCGAAAAAATTGCAATGCATCGATGTTTTTAAAATGTTTCCATTTAGTTGGTATTAAATAATAATTCAGTAAGTGGTCCGATTAATCAACGGTCATACTGCAAGGATAATAGTTTCTAAGGTTGTGTTTTTCCTCATAAATAATTGTTTTGTGATATTTTCGTGCTCAAATGATGGTATGTGTGCGTTTATTTGATAAAATATCCCGTTAAGCAATTAATTTTATTTCAGTGCCACATATCAAACTGTAGTACCCTGAAAGTTGTCCTGGTTTTCCTATCGGTCAACATTTTTTGGCTCTTCAAGGTGTATCCACCGGCTCCACCCACTAAATGCCACTTACCGGAGCAAACTGCTCGATCGCCCACGGCTGCGGAATGTCCCTAGCATCCGGATATCGCTTATGCGCTGCTACAACCGCTTACCCACTTGGACGGCTTGTCGACTCCGAATAACACTGCTACGCTGGCGTTCGATAACGTCGACCTGAACTATGGGCGCTGGGACAATCGGCAGCTGTATCGTATCAAGGACTTTGCCCTACTGGGTGAACAGTACATGGATTCACCGGAGGCCAATCTGGTCTGCCTGGCCACACAGACCTCCGTGGAGCGTCTCAACTCACTGCCGCAGGTGGCTGCCAATTGGCAGGGTAAAATTTCGGTGGCCGTATTTGCTGCAGGGCACGAGGAGTTCGTTGTCCTGCAGTACTTTGTTACATATATGCGCCTGTGCTTCGCCAACATACGGGAGAATGCCACCTTTCACTTGCTGACGCCGCGGGATTACGACAAGTTGCCCAGAGTGGCGGCCCTTCCATTGAATATGAAGGGAAAATTCGATTGCCAGTACCCGGATAGAACGCTGAAGGCGTTGCTCAAGTTCCGCAGTCTGCGAACGCTGCAGTGGCGGCAAAGAAACACATATCCCCAGAATCACATGCGGAACCTGGCCCGTAAGGGCTGTCAGACGAAGTATGTCTTTCTAACCGACATCGACATTGTGCCCAGCATGAACAGTGTCCCCCAGCTCAATCAGTTCTTCAGGACGGCCAACTGCTCAAAAAGCTGCGCCTACGTTATACCCACGTTCGAGATAGACGTGCGCGCCACCTTTCCACGCTCCAAGAACGGCCTGCTGCGCTTGATTAAAAAGGGACTGGCCAGGCCTTTTCACGAGAAGGTCTTTATCTACAACCAATATGCCACAAATTTCTCAAAGTACGTCCATCAAATTAAAATCCTAACAGTTGTAATATCTAATCATTAACTTTAGATGGTTGTCTACAAGCACCAATGAGACTGAGGTCTCCGTTAGCCATATCGTCACAAACTTTGAATTCCTATATGAACCGTTCTACATAGCGGTGGACAATGCACCTGCACACGACGAAAGATTTCTTGGCTACGGGTTTACCAGAAATTCCCAGGTTTACGAGATGCATATAGCCGGATACCAGTTTTACGTCCTGTCACCCGTTTTCACCGGTCACTGGGGTCTGCAAAGGAAGCAGGCGAGACCGGCTTGGCGCGAGCAGCAAAATAACGCAAATCGCAGGAAGTTTGATATTTTCAAGAGCGAAATATTTGTGCGTTACAAGAATGATCCACGCCAGCTACTGAAGGCGAAGAAAAATCAAATTATAGTGAAATAAAACTGCATTACATTTCTAGCGATAATTATATTATTTTGTTAGATCTTAATTAAAATGGTATCTAATGTAATTTTATTCTAGAGGAAACAATTGTATTATATTTGGGGAAGGTAAATTAATATGTAAAGCATAAAGAAGTCATTCCTTAAAGTTTCAGCCGTTCTTTCTAGATTCAATATTTAAATGGGTGGCTTTGGAAGGAGTTGGTGGCTATCATCATATCACGCTTTCACGCGAACGTGAAGGAAAGACGGAGATGGCAAGGATAGTCCGCGCGAAGCAAAACAATGGAGGCCAAATGCCGGAAGAGGTGGAGCGCAGGCGCTGGGCTTGCGCAAGCTGCCGCCGCCGTCTCTTCGGGAAGCTCATCGGGAACGCCATCGCAGGACTAATAAAAGCTCGGTCCGTCGGCCAGCTTTCCGCAGTCAGTGACAGACCGAAGGCCCAGCGAAATATTGTGTGTGGAATCCTACCCTGCGCGCAATGAGGAATAGTTATTGTCATCATCTGAGCCACAGTATATTCGGGAACAACGGGAAGGCCCCAGAGCTGTCGCTATCGCTGTCCGCCAGATGCTGGTCATCTGAAAACTCGATCCGGTTATAAAACCAGCGACCAGGTAAGCCCTACATCTTTTCGCCTTGGGGAAAACGACGTTCGAAGGCTGCGCGAGGAGTCCTAGTCTCTGTGTTTTCGATTTTTCGTCCTGTCGTCGGCAGCAGGACGGACACAAAGAGAAAAAAACGCGAAGAATGGGGGAAAACAAGTAGGAACGGAAACAACTGACCCAGGACCCACCCAGTCCGAATCATTCGACCCGACCCTAGCCGCAAGCTGTTTGCTCAATTAAGTATCAGTTTTCCAGAGACAGACGCCACAATGGATGGCCCTTCTTGCGCATTATCCCAGACCTCCGGTGTCAGTATCCCCCCTAACGCAGCACTGCACTGTGCTCTCGCTTTCATTTTCATTTCCATTTCCATTGGCCAGCGATATCTGTCCGTATGGCGATGATGCCATGGCATGACATGGTGGTGCTCCATCACCGCCCCAGGGTGGCGTTGTCTCCTCGATATCGATATCTTGGGTATCCTGGCCCCCCGCCCCCTCATTCCAGCTGGCCCTGTGTTTGTTTGTTTACCTGTGTTTACCTAGGCGCCCTTCGATGTCCACTAATTGCGGGACGAGTGTCGACGGGAGCAGCCAATTAATATCCAATTTGTGTAATTGTGCCGCACCCGTGTCGACCGTTGGATAGCCCGAAAATCCACAAAGTACTTTGCCAGAGCACTTGAGCGTAAAAAACGCAGCTAAAATATTCATTTCGCTTGGCGGCAAACGCCTGTCGATAATCGCAAAGAGCTCACTTGCCGAGTGATTTTATGACCAGCAATTCGACTTTGGTACACAGCGAACGAAATTGAGGATAGAAAGGACATTGACAAATAACCAAAGGATATACTGGAAGGTTCGGTGAAACACAACTTAAAATCGAAATATCGGAAGAAGATAAATATCTTTCAGACAGAAATCTTATTTAATGTATTGTTGTATCAAGCAACAAACGCTTACCTTCATTATTAATTATTCTGAGCTTTATTAATCCCTTGAAAAGTCTAGTATAATCCTCTAGGAACCAGAATATCACAAAATTCTCAGACATCTGTTTTCCGCAGTGTTTATTTATGCTGATGGCCACAAAGTGGGTATCGTTTTAATCAGAGTGAACCGGGCGGCGTGGCATGGGGGAGAAGGACATTTAAATACCGTAACCATTATCCAAAGTGGAGATACTTGCGGAAGAAACCGCCAGAAGGTGGTGGGAGGCTAAGCCTGGGATAAGCGGTGACCTTGCTCGAGTCAATTCCGATGCAAACAGGCTGCACTTGTTTAAGCTGTTTTCCTTTTTTTTGCCATTGGCTGGGGTTGACAGGACCTCTCTGGTTTTGCCAGCAGGAGGAGGATCATGGGGTCCAACTAACAATGGTGCCAGCATTTAGTATCTGGGTCAACCCAACTATTTATAGACATCACTGCCCGAATATGGCGGAGAAGCTGCAGAAAATAAATGCACATCGCTTCAATCTCACGGCCAAGTCAAGCTTTTAATGTCTCTGTTTACGACAGCAGCAGGGAAAAACAATTTACTGCAGCCTGTGACGGCCACGTAACCAACTGTCCGTCCGAGCTGTAAAACTGGGGAGCAAGTCCCAATCCCAGTCACAGTGCCAATCCCGGACCCGCCTTGCTAGCTGTCTGCTGTGAAATTAATGAGAATGTCAAAGGCTCCCTGCCATTCCTCAAAGTCAAAAGTTTCGATTAAAGATTAAGCTCGCTCGTCCATTTAAAATCAGACTCACCCGATATTCCGCGACTTATTAAAAATGTTTAATTCATGCTGACGGCTATGTCGGAAGGATAGTCCTCAAGCCAACTGTTGCTGGACTCCTTGTGCATAGAAATCAATTTCATTCCGATTTCCTTGGGACCCCTAATCCAGGGTTTAACGATTGTACGTCGATCTCGGTTATAGAAAATCAACTGCAGTCCGGAAGCTTTGCTTCCCATTGCTCACCCAGATCCTGGGCCCCAGGACATTTTCCCGACCAGCAAATCAAACAATTGCCAGGCACAGGAATGAATCGCAAACACCGTGAAGATGCTGCTTGTGCGGGAGATGGGAGGTTCCTGGTAGCGGCCCGGCCTTCAGGCTGATGATGAGTCAGTCTCCAAGCTGGCGGTGGGGGATTCGCCTGCATCCAATCAGCAGGCATCGCGAACGAATCTGCTTGCCGAGTCAACACCGCCAATTGGCAGTTTATTGTTGGCAAATATGCAAAGATAAATGTTTGCCGCGGAATTAACATGCGCCGGGAGATGTAGAGGGATGTGGCCCACCCCGCTCCTGGGTTATCAATCAAAAGTTGATGGGTATCGGTATGCAAATACACGAAAGCCTCTCTCGCGCACACATGGTTGCCGTAATTGGGATGCACACACCCAAGGAGCCACCTCCAAGGACGTGTGGGAGGTTCGTCCGGAAGGTAATGAGCTTCCTTGGCGCAATAAGCATAATAATAGCTTGCCTGCCCTCCTCGCATACATGCAAGCTCACTTTGTGCATCTCAGATCTTTGCTTGAGTGGCTTTTGTGCAATCTGCATAATAATGAGAAAGTAGGCGGAAGGACTGCTGGAGGCGTGACTGGGGATAGCCCGAATTTCCAAGAACTTGTCGCGTTACCAAAACTATAAGCAGTGCAAGGCGGTTACTGGGGTAAAAATAATTTAAACTGAAGACATAGCGGACTTTACATTATCCTTAATACATTTAGAAGAATATATCAAAATCTATGTCTTATTTTAAGTTCAGTGTATGCGCTTTTATGCCATATTTATATAGAGACAAATTGCACCAATAATTATGCCATTGTGTCACTCACACGTTCCATTTTGCTATCATTTAATTACAGCTCACTGCTTTCGGACAACGAACCAGGTAAAATTCCGCCGTAAGCTGAAAGGCACTTTAAAGTTTAAACCAAATCAAAACCGTTGCATGCCACTAATCAAAGAGCGGAAAAGCTTTAAACCAAAATGTTCGTTGAATCAATTTCGATTAATATCTGTGTTTATTACTTTACTTACCTTTTTATTTTTGAAACCAAATCACTCCTCCTGGTCTAGACTCGTATTGTGAATCTGTTGCTATCCCTCTTACTATCTCTCTCTTGGTCTCTCTTTCTGTACATTCTTCCGTAATTGTTCCATTCACGTCGATGTTGTGATGCAATGCAGCAACGTCCAATGCCTGTTCCCATAGCAAAGACACCGAATTAGAAAAGTAACCAACCATAAGCCGGCGGCGGAGGAGCACAGTCCGGTGGCCCCACAGACGACCGTTCGAGATGGCGCCCTTTAAGCTGAAGTTCCGAAGCTCGCGGAGCACCTCGCAGGAGCACGACCCAGATCCGCAGGTGAACGAGGCGCTCCTGGGCACCCAGCAGCAGCAGAATCAGCCGCAGCCCCTGCAGGAGGCGGTGGAGGCCAGCAGCAGCTCCAGCCTCGATCTGGCGGATTGCAGCAGTCTCGGCCAGATGAGCAGCGAGCGCAAGTTGCTGCTGCCGCCCACCACTAGCAACAGTATGCGTTTGGGTAAGGACGACACAGTAGCACCAAAGACAATATAAATAATAAGATAAGTAGTGCGAGTACATTTACATTTTATAATTCTATTGTTTTTTTCTTTATATTGTCTTTGGTAGCCTCATCTCTACATTCTACACAGAGAAGAATGCCTTTCAAAATTATGTACCATTGGTAGCCTTTAACGAAACACCGATTTGTTCATATTATTTAAACATTAACATACAAAACTTTTAATTTATATATTTGGGGCTTGAAAATGTGCATGCAATCAAAATTAAATTTAATGGAACTTCTGTCTAGATTTTCAACATCTCTGTGTAATAAAAAGCATGTTTACATAGGGTATTCCAAGATGTAGTTTGATATCCTTCTTTTTTCCTGGAAAAATGCCACCTATTTTTCCTTTGTTGCACACAACTCCCAAATAAAGACCGAGTTAAATTGGATTAATTGCATTTACTAGTTTATGCTCAACTCGAAACTGAAATATATATTATTAAATAATTTTTTGCAGGCTACCTTAACCAGAGCCGCACTCCGTGCATCAACGAATCACTGACAAATGCGGATGCGGACAACGTGCCCACCACCCCACCGCCTTCCTATGAGCATGTGCTAGAAGAGGTGGGTTTCCCCAGGAAATTACCATATAGAAATATTACAGATCATTATTATACTATAATTATAACTCTATACTATAACTATAACTATTCCCAACTATACTACAACTTCACCAATCTGAACACATTAACTCCTTTATCTCCTTCTTCAGAATACTCGGCTGTCTCAGCACCAGCGCCAGTTATCCTTGGATAGCGCCACGCCCAACCAGAACAGCCGACGCAGCTCGGCCAACAGCTCGCGTCACAGCGCCGCCCAGCTGGGTGCCGCCTTGGAGCAGCTGGCCGGGAATGGGAGCGGCAGCATTTGCAACGACCCGGACTGCAGGCAGAATCTGAACCAGAACTACGCCAGCTGCAGCGCCAGTCACTGCAGCAACATCAGCAACGGCAACATCACTAGCAGCCACAGCGGCAGCAACCACAACAATAACAACGACGGGGAGGAGATCATCGAAGGAGTCACCGAGCTGGAGCTGCGCAGCGACAACGAGGAGCAGCTGAGCATCAACGAATTCCTTCTCGAAACAGAGATGGCAGCCTCACCCTCGCGCTGCACGGATGAGCGCTATGGGGCAGCGGGGGAGGGCCAGGGTCAGAGTCAGTGCTCGGATGACCAGTGTGCACAGTGCAGCGAGGAGCGGGAGGGCGAGGGTGGCTGTGAGTCCGCCTACGACGGAGACGCAGCCAGTACCAGCAGCCAGGCGGCATCGGCGGCAGCGATGGGCGGTGGACACAACTTTTACGATCCCCTCCTGAATCGAGGAAGCTATGCTAACTATAGCGAAGGTGAGATCCAAAAAGTGGTGATGGCTAGATAAACTCTCAAGTGCTTTTCATCGCAGGTGGCAATGCAAGTTCCAGTTCCGGCAACCTTCAAGGTCAACTGTGCCAGGAGGCTTGCTGCACCGGCTCGGCCTCAGGATCGACTGCCTCCCGGAGTGGACGGCGAGGCCAGGGTCAGCAGCCAAGTCGGCAGACCAACCTCCTCACGCCCGAAATGATGAGCAACAAGACGAGCAAGGAGATCTACAAGGACCTGGCCAAGCAGTGGGGCATCACCTGCAAAATGTCGGAGAGCTGTCGGTGCATGGACTGTCAGAGCCACTACTTTGATTGCGACTACGATGATGTAAGTGAATTTGAATCCAGAGTCCATGAAAAGCTCTTATATTCCCTCGTATCTTCCAGAACGAGCACCAAAAGACGGACGGCGGACTGGGCGCTGGCACGCCCATGTTCATTAGCGAGGTGATGCACGGTTCCGGCTGCAATATATTGTAGGGGGATTCCCGGACTCCCAGACAAGGATTTGCTGAACATCTACAATTATTTCTTTGTATATTGCATAAGTCTATACGGTCGACCGGTTAGGGGCAGGAGCCATTTCACGTTATTAGCACTGAATGTTTGCACATTATTTTAAGGTAATGCTGCACTGATCTATGTTTATTATAGGGAAACGGCAAGTAAAATTTGTGCAATGCCGCCTTAGGGCTTTAAAAGTGGGGAATTATGGCAAAGGTATATTTTTGGTGTTGAAAAGGCATCACGATGTCGAAATTTTTAACTCGAAGACGATCGAATTATGATAATTACTGATAGGCAATTACCCACCTTGCAGATGAATATCTAAATATCCTTGAGTGTGTTCTTTTCCTAGGGCCTTTGATCGCTTGATCGGTGAATAGTGAACATTTATTTTTTTGGCTTGACCTGTCGGTTTTTTTTTTTTAAATATACTTCCCCCAATGGCTTTTTCCCCTCCCCCCCCCCCACAACTATTTATATGTATTTTTCTAAATGTACAGAAGAATTGTAGAGATCAATGTGCACGACGAACGGCATTCCAGTGCCATACGCAAAGGGAATCTTTCCAATCAACGCTTTTGTACAAGACGAGGAGCCGCAACCAGAGCTCTAGGCGTTTCCAAAACAACTTGCTAGGGTTCTAGGCGGTGCACACACGCTACTAGTCAATGTTATATCCGCATCAACAAACCAAATAGTTTAAGCAGGTCGGCACTTTTGTGCGTCCTTTGCGAGCCAAGCCGGGAAGCGAACGGTTCGGTCAGGGCAAAGATATATAGCCACAGCTGGGCAAGAGTTAACTTCATCGAAATGGCATAAGTACATCTTAGTTAATTAGGCGATCGAACGAAAGTGCGCAAACTTAGTCTGAAGGTTTATAAGGTCCTCTGAAAGCGAGTCGTTGAATGCTAGGACGAGGCTGGTTTCACCTGACAAATCCCCCGGTTTTATCTCGGAAATAGCACTCCAATCGGACAGCATCGATACGCAAAAAAAAAAAGTTGATTAGAAATCAAAACACACGCGATAACATATAGAGAGCGAAAACCGACTAAGTCTGTTAGCTGTTAGATGGTATTAGAGAATTACATGCATTCTAGACTACAAACTTGACACGAACACGAGGAAACCAAAACGTAATTATTGTATTCCAGGTAGCTCCGTAAGGTCAGAGAGCCCGAAACTCGCATCAGCATAGAAATCTAAATTTGAAGGGATCGTAGGAATTGTTAGGACTGTATTTCGGGTTCTGGAAGGGGCATTCCAGGTGGGTCTCCTTCGCATCGGATCCCATACTAGGCCAGAGCATACACAAAATACCAAATAAATGTACGAGTATATGTTAAACCCACAAACTCCTCAATGTTGTTACCTCAATTCTGCGGGATGGAAAAATTAAATAGACGTGAAATGCGAAGAGCGCCGGTACACTTACATTCGGGAAGATCACGCCAGAATTCTCGCACAGATAGGACCACTGGTTGCTGGCAACTGAGTCCCAGTCATCGCAACCGCTAATCGGCACACCAGCCTTATAGACAGAGGAGTTGACCATGTTGTTGTTGTCAAAGTAGCAGGTCAGAAAGTGGCAGAAGCTGCAACACGGATGTGCATTAAAGATGTGCTGCAGTAAGGTGAGCAGCACTACTCGGTACCCACCCGGAGGGATGACTGTAAGGACAGTTGGAACCCACGGAAACACTGCATCCGACGCGAGAGACACGGTCGCTGCCGATGATTGCAAAGTCTGCAGCCTCGAAATCCCTGGGAAAGAGACCGTGACTATATTGGGATCAGTGCTTTATTTTCGGCTTACCCTTCGTTGCTAAAGCTTGTTACAAAGCTCTTGGGGTCCTTTACATCATTGTGAGCCTCCCAAATACGTCTAAACGCTGTCCTCAGCATTGCCAATAAGGTAAACTTATTTCCGAGGGGCGCCGCCATTATTGCTATGATCTCGCCGACAAGCGGAAACCGCAGCGTGGACCGGCACTCGGTGTGCTTAAAGGATACGGTGGACGTATGGACGCGGGCCAGGTAGGCTAGCTCATTGTCCCAGATAAGTCGCCGCATCCGCGCTGCACTCGGAAACGTCATGTTCAACTTGTTCACGACCTGGCCGCTCGACAGCATGTCTCGGAAATTATTTAGCAATGCCAGGACTTCCTTTTGGAAATACTTGGTGACCGGGACGCTCTCTTCGAATCTGGTGCCTCCGAATGAGGGCAGTTCCTCGTCCAAGCGACAAATGAAGTGCTTTAAGCCGCCCAGATTGCAGACATGCGATTTATTGTTACAGTAGTTATAGCCGGAAGCCAGCATCAAGAACATGGCCATTGGCAGTACGCGGTCAAGAATCATATTTGCCAATTACTTACTTCTAATTTGAGGAGGAATTTTAGTTTAGTCGCCCTACTAAGTGACTCGTGGAGAGATGTAATGTTACAATAAAAGTGTACTAGATTTTGCAAACGTTTAATGTAATGTCACAGTTAGGTGACGTTTTTAGTTATACAGCCTGGATATGGTTGGTTAGGAAAGATGGTTCAAAATACAGTAACTAATATTATGCAAAATAAATAAATGTCTGCGCTTATTTAGGGTCCTCGTAAGCTGGCCGCCCTTCACTACCAATCCTGCGGGATGGATCTATCAGATCAGATAGACGTTATGGCGAATGAGAGGCTGAGCTACTTACATTCGGAAAGATCTCGCCAACATTCTTGCATAGATTGAGATACCTAGTGTTCCCAGTCGTCTTCCAGTCATCGCAAGCGCTGGTCGCCACGCCTGGCTTATAGACAGAGTAGTTGGCCATGTTTTGGTTGTCAAAGTAGCAGGTCAGAAAGTGGCAGAAGCTGGAACACGGATGTGCATTAAGGATGTGCTGCAGTAAGGTGAGCATCACAATTCTGTACCCACCCGCTGGATTCATTGTGGGGACACTGGGAACCCACGGCAACACTGCAGCCGACGCGTGAGACACGATCGTTGATGATGATGGCAAAATCTTCGGCCAAGATATCCCTGGGAAAGTCCGTAATTATACTTTGCTCCACGATCTTTGTTGTGATTCCGGCTCACCTGACGGGGTCATACTCATGGCATAGACCCTCGGGGTCCTTCACCGTATAATACTGATTCCACATGGGCTTAAACGCATTCGTTAGCACATGCATTAGGCTTATCTTATTTGTAGTGGAGGCCTCCATTTTCGCCAAGATCTCGCCGACAAACGGAAACCGCAGCGTGGACCGGCATTTGGTGTGCTTAAAGGATACAGTGGAGGCATGGACGCGGGCCAAGTAGGCCAGCTCATAGTCCCAGATAAGTCGCCGCATCCGCGCTGCACTCGGAAACGTACTGTTGGAGGCGGTTGTGACGTTGCCGCTCGCCAACTGGTTTCGAAAATCGTTGAGCAGTTCCAGCACTTCCGTTTGGAAATATTTGGTGTCCGGGACGACCTCTTCGAAAATGGTGCCTCCGAATGGAGGCAGTTCCTCGTCCAACCGACAGATGAAGTGCTTCCAGCCCTGTTGGTTGCAGAGATCCGTCTTATTGTTGCAATAGTTATAGCCGGAAACCAGTGCGAAAAGCAGTGCCACTGGCAGCAGAAGGTAAAAACTCATTTTAGCAAATTATTTACTACGAATTTGAGGAGAAAATTCAAATGACTGGATACTTGGAGAGTTGTAATGTATGTGTACCTAGATTTGTTACACGTATGTTTGTTGTGACGTATTTTCCAGTTCCAAGATGGCCGCCTCTTGGAACGTGTCACAACGTGGTTCTTGTAGCTACCCCAGAGAGCACGATCAAATCGTGATAATAATTAAAGAGCTCTATAGTTTTGTCAAAATTATTTTTATTGTTTTCTTTTTTGTTGAGGGTTTATGTTTTTCTTTTTGTTTAGTAAGAGCTGGCTCTAAATTCATTTGGTAACAGTATGCAAAGTTATGTAATAAAATGGCTTGAGCGAAGGTTGGGTGCCTGAAGTCCAGTTTTAATTAGTTTTTCTTTGTTTGCAAATGGTTATACAGAGAAGAGTATTTGGGGGACTCGGAAACTCTAACATAGATGGATTGAACTACAAAATCAATAAACAAATTAACATAGAGCAATAGGTACGTGGTTCCGTTCTCTTATTTATAAAAATATCTCGAGTGCTTATAGTTTCCACTAAGATCTGCTATCAACACGGTGCGCAATCGATAGTAGTAACATCTCAACAAACAAATAGGCTTTGGGACTAGGCGGGGGCATAGCTTGGGTGGGTGGGTGGCATGTCCGAATCGTGAATTACTTTTCTGTCCGGAGATTCGGAGTGAAGTTAGTGAGTGAGTGAGGTTTCTGCTGTATATCCTTTCCGGTAAAATTTCAATAAAAAATTGTAAGTTTACAACCCGTACCAGTTCTGTTTCGATTTATTCATGTTCATGTTCTGTTTCTGTTTCTGCTCTGTGTTAGGCGTCGTTAATGCTTAGCTCGGTTCAGTGAATTGAAATCGCTTATGTTACGGCTATAGGTGTAGAGATATTAACTATGCAAGTTTCGGTATATAGGCTTGGCTGCTGCCCCGACTGCCAACTGGCTATGTACTCTGATTTACTCCTCGGAAATACGTATTGTGAATGGAACTATTAAGTATATAAGGTATATAATTATCAGTTGATTTCCTAGAAAATTTCCAAGTTCGAATTTCACTCTCTCGTTCTCTAGCATATATAATTGTCAATATGATGAGTTGTATATATATCTATACATATATATATAGATGACTTACACGGGGAGGCACGTAATTTGAAACAGAACAGCGCCCTTAACAATGGGGAAACAATCTATAACTAATTAAAGCGTGTGTGTTTACAGGTATAAAGGGTAACTAAGTAAGAATACTTCCTATTTACAGACGATCCGCTCTGATCCGGGTAACACAGGGGCGGTGCCATCGTAGGACGACTACGAGACTAGATCTTGGAGACACGCACAGGCTTTTACATTGTATCGTATAAAAAATATATCAAGCTATACACTGTGTTTGTATCACTAACGGGGGGGCGAGTGCGGCCTAAAGGCCAAGATAGCCTAAACGCAGGTCGAGGATGCGTGCGACACGCTGGCCGATGCCGCCGCCGCAGCAGCGGCAGCTGCCGACGATGATGCGGCCGTGGCAGCCTCTAGATTGAAGTCCTTGCTGCGGCAGCACATCTCGCAGATGCGCTTGGTGTCCGGATTGAGGAACGTGCAGAAGCGGCAGCTCCATTCGTTCGGACTCGTCACGATCAGCTGCGGGGAGACGGCTGGCGGTTGCTTGGGCACAGCGCCCGTGCGACTGCGCGTTCCCCGATTGCCGTCTACATTGGCTGTCTTCAAGGCAGACTTGACCTTCTTTACGCCGGCACTGCTGCTATTTGGCAGCGGACTTGGTGCTGGAGCCTGTACTACCTTCGCCTCTCCCCGTCGGCTTGTACCGGGTTTCTTTTCTAACGTGCGCGCCCTTTCGTGGCCATTAGGTTCGCCACTGGCCCGCGAAGTTGGCTTCGTGGGATCGCGTCGCTTCTCCGTCGGCGGGGCGGGCCCACCGCCATTCGTTATGGCCAGCGAGTCAAGGTCCAGGCTCTGCACCAACAAGTCTTCACGGTCACCCAAGTCCTTGTTATAGCCGGAGCGTTCGAGGTTCTTGAATACATAGTTCCAGGACTCGAAGCTGCCCACACCCTCCTTCACCTTTGGCATCAGCGGCGGCGAGGGGTTGTCCAGCGTCACGAAATCGTCTAGGCTGGGCGACTCGTAGCTGGTCATGTCCGAAATGGTGGTGGGAATATCACGTTCGTTGCCCGATCTCTTCGCAGGAGCCGTCCGGCTTCCCCGCTCCTTCAATTCCTTGTGCATCTTGCGATTATTGTCCATGGGGTTCTGGGTGGGTAAGAAGAACATTTCCATTAATTCAATAGAACTGATAAAAGAACCAATCTGAAGCTTACCTGCTTGTCCGCCGATCGTGGATGCTTGTCAGTCGGATTGCTGCCACCTGCCTCTGCCAGCGCCCGCATCCGGCTGCTCTTGGGCACCGGCCGGGCGTAGATGTACATGTCCTGGGCCGTTGGCGGCGGCGCCTGTGGCAACGTGGTGGGCAGGTCATAGCCTCCGTAGGTTGCATAGCGTACAGCGGGATTCGCGCGCATGCTTGGCACTTGCACTTGACCTCGTACCAGCTCGGCGTACTGCGGATCGTAGTCGTGAGTCCCGAAGTCGTGCTGCGTCAGTTGCGCCCGCTCGTCAAAATCAATAAGATGATGGTCTGGCGGATAGGTGCTTTGCCGATGTTGCATGGCAGCCAAAGCAGCGGCAGCGGCTGGCTGGCGGCGATGAAAGTCGCAACTGTGCCCTGCGGGGCCAGTCTTTCCGAGAGTAGCATACATGTTGGGATGCTCCCCACTGGCGTAGACGTCGGCGGGCGAGGCATACGGAGCGTTCAGTTGGCTGGAGATGTTGTACGGCAGCGGATAACGATTGCCGGGAGCATTGTAGGCCCCAGCCACGGCCGCGTAGGAAGCACTGCTGCCCATGCTTAGTCCATCCAGGCAGTCGTAGGGCGCCTCGTAGACATGGGGCAGCTGGCACTGCGGCGGCGGCTGCTGCAGCTGCTGGTCAAAGGAGTGCCGATGCGGCAGATGCGCGTGCGGCTCCTGGTAGTGCTCCAGACTGCGCGAGTGCGTCATCAACGGGCCAGGAGGTAAATGCGCCTGCTGCTGCGACGGTGGCGCCGGGTATGGCGGAAGATACTTGCCCGCCTCGTTGCCCACCATGCTTATGCCATTCGGATGCAGGACGCAGCTGTTGCCGGGATGCGCCGGTGTGCTGTTGCCGTGCAAAGCACAAGCGGCTGAGGCTAAAGTCGCCACATTGCTGTAGGTATTCTCCTGCACCGGCTGCTCCTTGCGCATTCGCTTCTCACTCAGCCGGTATACCATCTCCTTGATGGTCTGCGTGGTGCCGCCCACATGGCACTCGCGATGCTGCAATATGTCCTTCCAGGTGCAGCTATAGCCCGCTGCCGTAACGCCCGCATAGATGTGTTTCATGATCTGGCACTCGACGTAGGCGGCCATGGCATCGCGCGATACATTCGTCACCTGATCCGGGCAAATGGGACCCTCGAGCACGAACGTGTCGTCTGAGACGCGGCGGTAGCCCATGGCCAAAAACAACTGCTCGGCGTCTACAAGCCGCGATTGTATGTCGTGCTGGAAGCATCCTGAATAGGTCTGAAAGCAGAGAGATAGTTTAAGTCTATGGATTACATAAAACAAACTAGTGGCATACCTTAAGCGTACGATATTCCTTTCGCCACGGCTTTGTAAATAGATTGTTGGCATACTGGCTAATTGTCTCGAAGGCTACAATAGCGTTCTGGGCCGTAAAGTCGCCGAGTTCACGCACTGATCTACGCAGGACACGCCCTGTCTCCGGCAGAAAGAACTTGCGATCGTGCCGCACCACGCAGAGAAACTCCTTCAGGCAGCCTTTGGATTTTGGGGATTTACAAAAATCAATTAATAAATTCAAGGCGAAGATTTGGGCTTACACTTACCCTCGAGCTTCTTACGCTCCTCAAGCTTCTGGATATTCTCCTCGGTTTCGAGAAAGGACCAGTGACGCCGCAGTATCTCCTCCCACAGATCGGGGAGAAGGTCGCGCGGCACGAAATCTGACATGTCGGCGACGGGCTAAGGGCTCTCATTCAAGGCGCCTCCGGCTCCTGCAAAAAAACAAAACCGCGCAAAGACGGGCCAAGGTTACACTACAGCAACTACATCTCGTCGAGAAGCCTTGAGCGTGCTTCTCTATAGCTATTGATTTTCTTTCGGCCAAGAGGATGTCAATGGATGAGGCGGAGATTCCTCCCCGCTGCACTTGCTGGCATGAATCACCAGAAGCATCATCATCATCATCGTTACCCCGGCATGACGCACGCCATCGAAACATGCACCAAATAAATAATAAATACCCATTCCCGCTAGTCGAGTGAAGTAACAACAATAACTGGCTGATAAGGGCAAACAATGGGAGAGCTTTGCGGCTCCATTGTGTCCACATCGTCATCGATAGTGGCATTCCCGAAGTTCGCAGTTTGATTCACTATCAGTTTCTGTATTTTATTTATTTTTCTATCAGCCAGAACAGAATCAGTAACTAACACAGACCCCCCTCAGGAAAACAGTTGGCAACAAAAGACGTATCGGAACCAGCAGCAGCACCTGTGATTACGATTACGTTCTATCACTAACCATACATGTGGTATGGTTAGTGGTTCTATTTAGCTTGAAAAATAGTAAACAACATTTTTTTTGCCATATGTACACCTGTATATAAAAAAAACAATAGGAGAATGAGTCATGAGAATGCCTTTCCAGCGAATTATTTAAATAAGGGGAAGCCCCGAAAAATGTGCACATATTTGAAGATGCGCAACGGCAGCTTATGCTTAAGAGAAGGGAAGAAAATAAATTGATTACATTGAAGGCAACACTCTATTGATAACAATGAAGGTAGAAAAAACATTTCAAATGCTTAACAAGTAATATTTACTTTCAGATAACCTTACTGAAAGATAACTTGCAACGAGTGCCTTTGCACTTGAAGTTAAATGTGTTTCTCAGCATTCTCTTAAGAAATTAGCTCCAACTTGGTATTAATTAACTCACAGACTTCCCCTTAAACTGAACGGAAGACTGACCCAAAGGAAAGCCCACAAATGCTCTATCAGAACACCAGAAGCCCCGCAACGATTGGGCTTTGGCCTTTATCTCTCCGCGCAAACATGATGCCGAAGAGCCAGCCGGCCGACTGGGGTATCTTGATATCGGCTATCGGGTGAACCAACAGCAACAACGATCGTCCATTGGCCATTGGCCTTTAGCGGGCGAAGCAAGCCGCGAGAAACTGAAGATATAAATATATGGGGAAGAGCAAAACAAGGTCCGAGCGCCGGGTTGCGTTGAATAACCTTGGGCAGTGACTCACCTTGCGGCGAGCACCCGCTCCACAATCAAAATGCGAATGAGACCGAAAGCAAGGCGTGATAAAGCGAATAACAAAAGCGTGACAAGTGTAATTGCAACTGAGAAAGTTGCGGACAGGCGGACCAGAGAAATTAGCAAATCGGGGTGTGAGTGTGGGGCCAAAAGGGAGAAACTGCGACGAGCACCAGTAAGTGATAAGAACTAATTCCCAGGAGCTAGCTAATTACTCTTATCTTAAAACATATTTACGAAGAGAATGATTCTCGCCTTCCCCCGAATAAGCCAAGATTCATAGAAATTGCCAGGACATTAACTTTGTAATTTTAATACACTCTCTTAGCACAATTTACTTTAATTTTAATTCTAGTCTTTTGAACTGACACTTTTGTCAGGGGTTACTAAATGAAACTAAACTAAAAAAAAATTACAGAGTTCTGTTAAAATACAAAATTAAAAATAAATTCCAAGCTAGGGAGAACATATACGATTTGTCTTTGGAAATATATACTTAAATTTCGAAACAACGTCAACAATTAGGTTGTCCATCTGGGGTTAATTAAATGCTAATTATCGTGAACCTGTTTTGTTCCGTGTTATTTCATTCTCCCATTTCTCAAGAATCTTAAACTTTATTGGCTCAACTAATAAAGGGAATATTAAATTGAACTGCAAGTCAATGAAACTGCCACTTAAGAGTAAGGGCAAAGAGGTAAAGAAAGCGGTGGTTCAAGAAAAGTTTAAGGACATAAGGAAAGTACATAAAATCGTTGACCAAATGAAAACAATTTTAACTATAACGATGCGAGAAGCTTAAAATCAATAAGCTGCTGTGAGTAAAAACTGTGGTCAGGAAGTGTTTATTTATTTACTTTAAGCCATCGAGAACCTAGAGAGCTTTCGCATGGGCCAGGCTTGGAGGACCCGTAATCCAGCCAGCGTGCGCATAATAATTTTATGGAGCCAGTCCGACTGCCGAGTAATTGAATTCCAATATTTATTGCTGTCGCAGGCCGGACGACAGCCAGCTGCAGCGAAGTGCAATTTGACAGTAAATGTGTGTGTGTGTTGTCCTTACAATGGACCAATTACAATGGACGTAGGCAATATGGCAGGGATTTGAGGCATTTATTGATTTAGGCAAGAGCCCAAAGTGGCCGTGTTTACAGCATCTATCGATTGAGAGGCGCGAGCGCGTGCAACAGTCTCGCATTCGCAATCAGATCCTCCTCAACCGGCGCTGCCATATACTGGCCACGGGGCGCGACTCTATGCTGTCTGCCTACCGGCAACCGATGGCAGGGTGCTCCAATTCTTATTTTCAGCAGTGCCAAACTAAATTTAGCAAATGAAAGCTCACCCGGCGCTCATCCGCAGGCGGAAGGCGAAAGATTCGGGGAACTCGGCTCGACGTTTGGACACCCTGCAATCGCGGGTCCAGCGCTGCGCTAAACACTTACGCAAATTCCCAGAAGTGTGTGCCGATTCCGTGATTTCTCATTTCTGCATTTTATTCCGGTGAAGTCCGCGCGCTGGAAAAGTCAACACAAGTTCACCTCGCCACGGCTGTTGCCAAATTCCTGCGCTTGTGTGTGTGGGCGTGGGTGGAGTGGGGTGGTGTGCTGCGGGTTCGGGTGCGGGGGCGGAGTGAGGGAGGGTCTATTTTTAGCTCTGCGACGGAAACCAGCGACACGATAAGGCGGATTCTGCTTCCGCAATGTTTTTGTTGGTTCAGCAGCAGCTGCTGCCTACTATTATTAACGAATGTTACGCTCTCGCCCCGAGTTCTTCTTCCGCGTTTGCGTTGACAAATCTTCGCTTTCACAATCGAGTTTTCTCTTTTTTTTCCGTTTGCGTTTCCACGCCGTAAAACGGGTTGCACTATCGGTTTAGTCGTCGATTTGTTCGCACAACACAATTGTTTGCGTCCGCAGGTAAATAATAAAAAGTCTTTGTTTTTCACTTTTTGTCGTTAGCAGTGTGGCCAGTTGCTGGGTGGGGCGAAATCCGCCTTTACCCGGCCACTTTTGTTGGCACGGGCATACTGCTTCTTAGAGTGGCGCCTTCCTGAATAATTCGAAAAACTAATTTAGAGGTAGTTTAATTTTGGTCATTAAATAAAATAAAACTATTATTTTTCATGTATGTGGTATGTGTACTAAAAATAATTTGTAGTTTAAATTATTTGGTAAACTTCTTTCTGATTAAAATACATATTAAAAGAGCCGCGTTTTTAAATAACTAATTATTTTTTTTAATATTGCAATCAGTGTAAATCTAATTATGTAATAATATGTATGAAAGTTATATTTTAATTTTCTCGCTTAAAAATGTACAAAACTCATGGTGCATTCCGATTCCCAACCGTCATCGCTCGAACAGGGTTTGACATATTCAATGTAGGGTTTAAATTCCTCATTATATTCATAATGACTGTCGTCGCTATTGATTTTAATAATACCCTCCAGCACAGATCTGTGATTCTGAAAAGGTTATAAAAAACAGAGTGAATTATTCAAGACAGGACAAATTAATTACACACATACTTTTAGAATTAAGTCCTCAATTCTCTGTTTATCCCAATTTATGTTCAACTCAATGGGTACCTTCCGGTGCATTTCTCTTCTGGAGCACTCCTGCCGGATTCGGTCGGCGATCTTCAGCACTAGCTCGTATTCTGACATTGGCAATCCATGAACACCGAAGCGGCTCAACTTGGGGCACGCGCTGAAGAAATTAAGGATGTCGGACTGGCCTACTCTGTTGCAATAAAAGCTGAATTCTTCCATATTTTTAAGATCTGTAAACTCTTTTAGAACGTCTGCCGTTATGACCTCCTGGAGGGGCAGAATTAGGGTCCGAAGACCTGATAGCTTGGCAATTAGAGAAAGTTGACTTCTGGGCAGCTCAAAGCCACGTTTATCTTCAAATCGCTCCAGCTGCTCTGCTTTGTGTACCACCAGCTGATTGATGATCCTCTTACTGGGGTCGCCAGGTAAGAACGCAGAGTCTAAGGTGACGCTCTTCAACTTGGGAAGTTGAGCCAAGAGTTGGCAGTCGCTGTCGTTGTCGCTAATTATATGAAACACTTCTAGGGAAGGGAGGTAGTTTTTCCTAATAATATTTAACCAAACTCTTTCTGGGACATCTGAAACGTCACAGGAAAGCTCCCTAAGTTTAGAAAAGTGTTTGCAAATGATGTCTACGTCATTAATCTCTTTGCATCTGGACAAGTTCAACTTCACGATGGAAGTGGGCATTATAAGCATTTCGTTCTTTCCCACTACATTTACATGCAAGTAAAGGGAAATCAGATTTCGGCAGTAACCGCCAATTATATCAAGCCTTAGGTCGCTCTTCTCTAAATAGAACGAACAAGTTAAATTATGCACTTTGTCCCCAGTCAGTTGGTAGAAGTCCCGAAAATCCCATAGGGTCATATGGGCAAACTGTCCCGAATCTATGGTCCTGCACGACTCGGTTGCGGCTATCCTGTAGACTTCTTTGAAGCGCCGGCAGGTCCTGGCGAAGCGAACCTTATCGCGAAGCCCCAGGAACTGCAGGATAAAAATCAAACAATTATCGGGTAGACTCAAAAGGGGCGCTGGCTGTGATTGTTGTTCGGTCGGTGCTCCATGGGCATCCGGCTGCTCCCAACTATAGCTGGGTCCTACCTCGAAATACTTTCCTTCCGCACAATGACGGTAGCACCTCAAGACTCTAAACACAAATTGGAAATTAATCTCAATAGGGTCTCATTACTGTGGCAAGTGACACTAACCTTGCTGCATCCTCAGCGCTAGCATATAATACATCGCCCCTTAGACATGGTTCCAATATATCCTTAGGGTCCTTACCCTTTAAACGATGTTTATAATTCAACAAGGCTCTGTATATAAATTTAAAATAGAGTTTTAAATTGGAATCTCTCTCTACCGAATGACACTGACCTTTCTACATCCTCGAAGCTGGAAAACAACACACCGCCGCCTATACATGGTTCACCCATGTTGTTCGGATCCGTGCCCAACCGTAACTCCAAAATGTTGCCAAAACTCTTAAAGTATGCCCGCAATGTGTTCTCTCCCGTCTAAGAAAAGGAAAATGGAATTAGGAAAAAACCAGGGTTCAAAGAGGACTGAAAAATTATACCTGTGGCGCCACCTTATAGAAATGCAGTCTTTTTACTGGAACGTCGTCCTCGGTGTAGGCAATTGAGCCTTGGAAGTAATGCGCTTATGTACCAGGAAGAAAGATATTTTCAAGTCCTGGCAAAAGTTGATTTTTATTTCAACTTACCCGATATATCATTGATCAAGTCCCCCATTTTCTTGTGGCCTTGTTATTAGGAGAGTATCATGAGTATCGGTACAGTCACAAAAAGTTATTAATAACTTACTGTTTTGGTCCTTTACTTGGGCGACTGGCTAAGAATTTGTATGTATCACGCACTTATAATGTTTTTAAGATAGTTAGGTTGATAGCTATTGACACACGACAAATATGTTTTACAAAATAAATAATTATATTAACGTTATTTATATTATGTTATATTTCAATAACAATTTTTAAACTAGACCAAAGGACGAAATATTATCAAAGTGTGACCAGGCACTGTGAAAATAGAATACCAGTTTATCAGCTACAGGTTACACTTGCCACCTGCAGGAATTTCGTTTAAAAATTGGTTACAATTTTAAATTGTTAATATTAAAATTGTTAATTATAATTTCCATGACGATGTGGTAAATATATGATTTTTTTTTAACCACAGGCTTTTTTGGCAAGCCATGCTTCATGCTAAGCATGCAGCATTTAACAAAATTTAATTTCAAGGAGAAGAAGCTTCTGACTGTTATCAAAATCTGTGTTTATAGCCGCAGAAGCTATAAAGAATATTCTATATTGACATTTTCTTGTTCTATTCCAACTATATAGCTTTCTTACAGGGTTTTATTAGTTCTTTTCTTGTTTTTGCATGTACCATTTAAGTAGACTTTGAAAAACTCAATACAGTTACGAAATTTTATTTCTGAAAAAGAAATGCAGAAACAATATAATTTAGATGTTAAAAATGTACAGAAAAACACAAAATCCCACGGATACCCAGAAACAAGGCGAGCAAGGCCTAAATTTTGTGTTCGATTCGCTGATGACGATGACTCACAGGCGACGTCGGATGAACACCAGTTCGATTTCATCAAAGAGATCCCACGTCAGGACATGGCCGAGGAAATTTTTGGAATGAGCGGAATGCTGGACAGTATACAGTCTCGCATCTCTGGTGGGGGTCTTTGGGATGTTGCAAAGTCGCCCCGCCATCCGGAGGACCCCAAGGAAAAGCTTGTAATACATGAAAATTGTGTAGGACTTGATGATGACTCAGACTCGGGACCGGAGGACCATATTCCTGGCGCAGCGGAGCAGGAGCAGGGTGAAAATCAGCTCAAGGAGTTCCCATTCAAGGAGATGTCTGAGGAAATAAGTGGAATGAACGCAACGCTGGACAGGATACAATCCCGCCTCTCGCTTGATGTCTTCGAGGAGATTGCCAAGTTGGCTAGCAGCATGGAGGAAGAGATGGGCCTTGAGCCGGAGGATACGCGCTGGCTGATCTTGCACGGCAGCAAGGATCCGGCCATCCGTGCCCTCCAGATAAATTCCCGTCGCCTCCGTTGTCAGCTGGCTGATCTGGTGCGCTGTTCGGAGCTGGGATCCACTCGCCTAATGGCCATGAATCGCCAAAATATCCGGCAATCAAATCAACTGAAAACTTACCGCAAGCAGTATGAGGGCGTCCACTCCTACCATCTGGTTCATCAATTGGAGGCAGGAAAGTGCCTGATGCGTTATCGCTATTGCCTGGAGCAGTTCGCCACCTGGCGCGAGGTCCACAAGATGGGTCGCAAGGCACAGGAAGCATACGCTAAGATCCAGGGTATAACTCAGACTCGTGGCGAATTCGTGGAGTTTAAGAGGCAGGCCATTAGAGATATTTCGGAGGCGCATGAAGCAAGCGTATTCTTTTCGAGCTGCCTTGCCAAGAGGGTGAAAGAACTGGGGCTGGCCATGGGCATTTTCTCACATTGCTTGGGCAAGGGGGAGCCGCAGCAATGGCAATCTGGCCCACCGGTTCTGGTAAAGAGCTCTCATTGGCAAGGGCGCTACACTTACACGTTGCGATTTGCCAACGGTGAACTGTTCACCATCCCTGTCGTTGTGCCATTGCCGGCAAATACTTGGTACGGCCGAATGCAGGCGAATTTGCGTCGAAGTAAATTGCCGAAGACCCAAGATACGCTAAAATGCAAACAATAGTTTCGATCTGCTTTTGAGTCGTGTTCTTAAGATTTCAAATTTAAAATTACTAAGTTAAGCAGCAATACAAAATAAAAGTCGTTGATCGATCTATAATTTTAAAAAGGCTTTTTCTGGAACACTCCTGCCAGTGGCGGTTATCGTGATATCTGGCAGCGCGGGCTAACTGGCGCTTTCAGTGTGGCCAGTCGAATTTTTGCGATAAGAACCGGCCAGATTTTTAAGGGGGATCTGGCAGCACTGTTACAATCCACACTTTAGAAGAGGAAAAATTTAAAGAAGTATTGAAATTTGCTGTTCCACGAAGATTAATACACTAAAAGCAAACTGATCAAACGACATAGTTTCATGCTGCCGTCATGAACTTTCTGTGGAACTGTGCTGCCACCCTTACCGCCCAAACTCACACGGAACGTCTCCTCAAGTCTTACTACATGTGAGTTTCCACTGGCTACTTCCCTTAAACGCTAAACTCAAATCTATGTTTACTCTTTATGGCATCTCCAGAACCACATGTCGAAAGCTGGCGCGGCACAATGTCCAGCTGCCGGAGGACAGCTTCGGATCGGCACGGATGTGCACCCGCTGCGGGAACCAGTGGGCTGATGGTCGATACCAGCTCCATTTGCAGTCCCAAAAGCTGAAGCAGAGTGCCAAGAACCGAAGGCTTGTGGCCCGGCTGGAAACAGTGAAAGCCAAACAGATAAAGAGCCAGATGAGCAAAGGAGCAAGGAAACGGGCCAAGTGGCTAAAAAAGCGCATAGTCAGCCAAATGGTGAGTGCTGGGAGACGTTGGAAGAAAGTCCAGAGATTAAACTATAAATCATGGCGAAGCTAAAATAGAATATATTTTTCAAAAAGCTATCAGTTGTGCTTATCTAACTGTAGTATTATAGTAATAGTAACTAAGCTATAGAATGCGTATCTGCCATACCTGCCATTTTCCCTTTTCACAGGCCGTCGACTGCGATGTTTGCCAGCACAAGACACTGCTGCCTCTGGAAAAGGGCCGCAAGCGGGCCAAACTAAAAGCCAAGGAAGAAACAATGGCAACTACACAACCGACGCCGGCAGCAGCAGCTACAGCCCAAAACAAAAAGAAAACCAAGGAAACGACCAAGACTCAGGTCCAAAATAAAGATATCAATGCAGGGCTGAAGATTCCTCAGCAGCAGAAAAAAACTCCCCAGCAGCAGCCAGCCAAAAAACCTTCCCAACCGGCTGGAGGAGCTTCGCAGACCCCAAGTCAGACGCAGGGCAAGAAGAAAAAGAAGGCAGCCAAGCCGTCGGCGCCCAACGTTCAGAAGTCGCAGTCGAAGACGAAAAAACAAAACGCACTGCTGCAACTCGCCGCCCAGCTGAAGTCGCACGCGTTTAAAGACGCCAGCAAGTCGCAGGAGAACCGCCTGAAAGCGTTCCTCAAGTAGCGTGCAAAGCCGCGCCGTCAATGCATTTAAGTACAAAGATTGTGGTTTAGTTGAATGAAAATACTTGTTATAGCACATAATTAAGCGTTAGCACAATACTAGAATCAGGCTCTTTGTGCCGGTTGATAAAGCCAGCTAGTCAGCCAGCCAGCCGGCCAGCCGAGGTGGGAACCTGTTATCCAGCCGAACGGTCTTCTGGGTCGAGTCACGCAACGGCTATGCACTTACTTATCACTGCAGCCCGACTCGACCCAAGGCTGTCCAGATATTGCGCAGCCAGCCCGGCCAGCATGCTTAATTTATTTCTCGGAGCGCAACGTTTAATTAAAATTGAGTTGTTTGCCACGGCGTCCCATGGACGCGTCCTTCAAAGCAGCTCCCAAAAAGGGCAGCCGACCGGGGTCTTGGACAGCTCGCTTTATCTGCCGCACAGCAAAGAGGACACGCACAAGCGGAGAGAAGGCCGAGGGTTTCAGGTCCCCGATTGCCTTGGTATCTTGGACTGGGCTTGAGCTTGGGCCTGGGCTTCCTTCTTTCTGCGAAGTCTCAAACTCGGATTTCTCAGCAGCTGCCGCAACAACATCTGCCTGCCGCCTGCCACATTAGAAGATTTCTGGTTTTACAGTCTGACTTCTTCAGCTCGAACCAATAGAAACGAAGTTTGGGAATCGTTGAGGTAGTGTAATATTTGTAATTCAATAAACATAGAATTAAATCTATTATTCTATAAAAATAACCAACAATTATATACATTGCTTAACAAATATCAATACAATTAGATTCAAGCTACGGAAGTCGCACTGTAGTTGGTCAGCCTGTTTTGCTTTTGCCAAAATGGGCAAGATGTTCTCTAAAATATTTATCAGCGGCGGGATCGACTCTCTAAATGTGGAAAAAACTTTAGAATTTTGGGCTGCCTAGTCGAGGATTGGAAACTGGGAGGAGGACTGGGCGTGGGCCTTTAACTCCAGCTTACCGGCAGGCCGGCCGGCTGTCATTTCCTCTAAAAAGCAATGCAAAATCAAGCAAAACCACACTTTGGGACTTTGGGTAGTACACGGGGAAAAACAAAACAATATAAAAAATAGAAAATATTTAATAATTAAATAAGATATAAAGCTCTAAGAGAAAGACCCGCAATTCAAGCTCAGCCTGAAATATCATTATAATTTCTCTGCGTGCAGAGGGAGCCAGAGCCGAGGGCACATCGTCTGCGCTCGGACTGCCATTCGGCTGCCATGCAAGAGCTGGGGCCGCCAGAGAGGCCTACACCGAAGCTCCAAGTTAGTTGAGCTCGAGTGATTCATGGTGGCGCAACAGCCGGAAAGTCGCGCTCGCTTCTTGGCTCCGGCGAGGAAAAGTTCGCCCGAGAGCGAAAAGGTGTCAACGTTGTCAGAACGCCGTGGAAAACCGGATGCAAAATCAAACTCTGTGCGTGGATGCATTTCGTAATTTCGTAATTGGGGGGGTTCGTGCCGGCAGGAAGCCGGCCCGTCAACGAAAATGACCGGAAGTGGTGATGGGGGGTGGGGGAGACACAGACGGACACGCCTGCGCACAGGCTTCCATCGAGATTTCGTGGCCGGAAAAGTCGAACGGACGGAAAGCTGGCGAACCGTTTGTTTTGGCAGAACGACGACGGCACTGGCCGTTGGGAATTCGCCGAGCGTTTATCAATAACAAAACAAAGGTGTCGCGTTGCAAATGTTCTGAATCAATAAATAATTTTAGCGGTTGGCACAAACGAAACCAATACATAGTGCCAGCCCGCCAGACGTCCAATGAAATGATATATTTTTTTGTTTTAATGCCACGATACGGAAAAAAAAGAAGAAAAGTAAAAGCAGGCTCTAGACACGTACCTCTGGCAGGTGTACCCACGGGTGGTGTGTCTCCCAGAGAAATGGCCAGCATTTTGCTTACACAGTAATACTTGGCAACTAGAATTGGCATTTCAGCTCATTAGCTTGTATTTGACACCAATTTAAACAGCTAAGCAAAGGCCTAACATAAGTTTATGCCATGTTTTATAACTACTATTTCAGTATGAACTTTTAAATAGTTTTTGTCGATGTTTTGCCTAAATGTATCCCACTAGAGAAGCGTTCTGGGGATTTGCTTTAAAAATTATCATCGTCGCAAGCTCTTTCTCACTTTTCACTGCGGTAAATAGTGCTTTGTGTGTCTCTGTAAGTTCGACCGTATTTGCATTTTTCTGGACAGAGTGTCGCTTCTTTGTGGGGACACGCGTCGCCCTGCAGATGACTCACAATTAAAAAGGCTTGGTCCCCTGATCCGAGGGCTACCACTGCGTGAGGGCACTCAGTGTTTGTATTCAATTCTTGGCCGCAAAACAGTGGAAACCGCAAATGACAAACACAAGACAATCGGAAAGACAAAATAAAAAAGGGGAAAAATTCAACTAAAACGGAGACACCCAGACAAGTGCAGAGGGGCGTTGGGCGTTCGAAAGAGAGATTTCGTAATGGCATTTAATGGCAGGCGCATAGGCAACGTTTTCCCCACAAACGAATCTAGATACTTGTAGCTCAGATACTCGGATACCCAGATACTCGCGCACATAACGTCATCAGTTGATTTTCCATGAGGCGCCAAACGAAGCGTGCAACCGAAAAAAGCGAAAATAGTAGGCAATAATAAAGAATAAAAAATAAAATGAATAAAGCGGAGCTGTGAGCTGCAGGCGCAATACAAATTGTATTGTATTTCGAGGCGTACGCGTTCGTACGGATATATGGATATCTTGGGATATCTGCTGGATGCGCGGCATCAAGTGGTGCATCGATAGTCGTCCGGCTATTAATAGGATAGCTCCACAGCGGGTTCGCAGCGGGGGAGGTGTTTCCCTGTGGCGGTGTGCAGCAGGAACACACCTTCAGTAGCGCGTGTGTCTCCGAGTCCAGAGGAATACTACTGCAGCCCCCGGGTTTTGCATGTGATCTTATAAAAATGTGTTATCCGCTTTTCACAGCAAACTGTTAATTTCTAAGGCAAAACATTGTGTGTGCAGTTGGTGGATATGCCAGATACAGATACAGATACGAATTCAGATCGGAGAGAAGCCACAATAAAGCCCGGGCGAGAAATCAAACGATCAGCAGCACAACAAGCACTCAACGCACATTAGAAGCGCAAGGCAAAGCGCCTCAAATTAACACTGAGCGTTAAATACAAAAAATACAAAAGCAGCGAGAAAATAAAATACAAAACACAAGCCATGGATACAAAGGCAGCCACTAAGCGGACCGAAATCGAACAGTTTTTGTTGGGTAAGTTTACATTTTACACAAAAAGAAGTTCTTAACTCGAAATATTTGAACTTGAACTATTACAACAAATATTTAGAAAATTACATAGTTTACACTATCATAAATGAATTTGATTCTTCTTAGAACCAAATATTTGTCACATTAAGCTGGTGACTTTTATTGCCTTGGCTCAAAAGTTTTGTGGGGGGAACAGTTAACACCTTAATAAAGGCTAATCTCATATGTTTGTACTATTTATATAAGCAATTTTCTGTTTCTCTCTCTCTCTGCATGTAAATAAGCTTACTAATCAGTAATAGTTTTGACACTTATTTAGTTACAAAACAAACGAATAAACTAGTATCTAAATAGTTGTACTGGGAAAATATGGCGCTCATTATATATTTATTGCGAAATAAAATATACTTCAAATAAATTCGCGTTATAGACTGACATATTTCTTTGGGTGTTGCTAAAAAAAAAAAATAAGAAAAATTAAAGGTAGTTAGTGTGAGGATAAATCAACAATAACAAGAGCGAAAACGAAGTTTGTATACCTTTGCAATTTGAAATTGTATGATTGGATCGAAAAAATAACAATAAACAAATAGAAATTGTATGATTGGATCGAAAAAATAACAATAAATAAATAAAAAATCGATCATAACAAAGCTAAAAATGCATTTTAATTCATAAAGCTTTGCTGTAATAGCTTTAATTAGTTAAACAATTCACTATAGTGAATTATAAATTTTGAAAATTAATTAATTAATTTGGTAAGATTTGTTTTCTAATTTTTTTAATTAATAAAAATTTCATCGAAGTATTTTACTTATGCAATTAGTAGCTTTTATTGGCATTTTAAGCCCCCAAGAACCCCTTATATATTCGCATTTTTTAAATAAACATTCCTTTGATATATTTTGTAAAGAAATTCAAGTTTAAAAGGCCCATAACTAAGTTTAAAATGCTACAATTTCAATTCGAAAACATTTTCTCTGCTAGTCTTAATCAGGTTAACAAATCTGCATACTATATATTTGAAATTTAATTAATTAAAAATTTGGTCAATTTTTGATAATTTTGACGATGTTACCCCTTACAAAATTAAAAAAAAAAAACAAATTTTTTTTTATTTCTGTATATAATGATTACATCGACTCGGCTGTTCATGCTGATCAAAAATATATATGATTTATAGGGTCGGAAATGTATCCTTCACTGCTGAACAGCCTTATAACTAAAATAATAATACCCTGCAAGGGTTTAAAAACAAACCTCACTTCGATAAGACTGTTTGCAAAGTGGAAAATTAACCACTGAAAATTTGTTTTTAATTTTAAAAGCTATTTAGTCTTAGTTTCTATTGAGTTAATAAATCTTCACACTTAATACGACGGTTAATATCACTCTGTTAGGGTATAGAAAAAATTCTGTAATTTGCCGAAAAAAAATTACAAAACCGTCTCGGAGCGGGGTGAGGAGGAGTTGAAAGCTAACTCCGACACACGAGCATTAACAATAACCCAGTGCCAGAGTATTATTGACTCATTCCGCAGGCGTCCAACTTTAATACGCTTTTGTTCTGGTTCTGGCTTATGATCATCGGACTCTGGCTCTTCTCGTTCTTCTCCTCTTGGCTTTGTGTATATTTCGTACATTTTTATCGTGGCCGCTGGACCGCCCCGCTCCCTCGGATCGTTTAAATGTATATATATACACTGTGTCCAGCATACATGTGTTTCTGTATCCCAAAAGGCAGGCAATAAACAGAGGATTGGACATGCCGCAGAACTATGCCCAAGGCGCTTGTTTAGCCTCCGCCGTCCCCTTGGCGTCGTCTTCTTTAGTCAGTTTAATTTTCTCAAGTCTCGGTTCACTGGCTCTGCAGGGCATAGGAAGCATATTAAACCCTCCTCCGATGACTGTTGCTTTCATTTATCATTGTTTTGGAGGAAATCTCCCAGCCGAAGGGGGTATCTTTTTGTTGATATTTAAATATATCGTAACAATGAAGTGGGAGATAAATTCTCATGGATCCTGGTTATTTTTAAATCTATATTTTTATAAAAGAGTTTAGATCGATATAGCTTTGATTTCTTGTAAATAATAAAACCATTTAGTGATTAAATAGTAGCAACCTTTAAGGGTATCATAAAAAGACTCTGTGTGTTTCCAAAACTCAAGCTAAGCGGCTTCTTCAGGCGAGTCTCCAGTTCGGGCCCGACAAGCTTGTCTTTTTTCGTTCTTGTTTCTTATTCCCATATTCGGACTTATTACGTTTAAAGAGCTCTCCAGAGCTTTGCGTGCTTAAATTTTAACAAGATTTCTTGCAAATTTCAGTGTTTTTTTTATTCTTTTCGTCGGTTACCGTTAAATAATTTATACTTTTGAGCGGGAGGGCAGGGCGGGGAACAGAAGCACAGACACCAGAGTTAACTTTCTTGGCCAGTGAAATTATTTTTAATTGCTGCGGTCAATTCGCAGTTGACTCTTGAGGCGAGCACTTTATGAGGTCACTTGTGCTGTGCTGTGTGTATGTGGGGTATCATGCTCTGGAATCGGAGTACTCAACTTCCCCTGCTCGGTGAGTGAGTCACTCGGCGGCAGAAGAGACACCATCAGCGGACGACTAATTGCCCCTCGGCAACTACAACAGGCCAGCGCACAACTGCTCTGCCATTAGGGCCAATGATGCGTTTCAAAATTAATAGCTAATGGGGCCGCCGTCGCCTTATTTAGCCAGCTGAAGAGCTCAAGCCAAGCATTAGAACTCACCATCCCATCCACTGCTTCTCTGTCTTGCAGATGTGCGCGCCCACTTCCGAGCCTCGCTGGAGACATCGGAGTACGAGAACGCCTCGAACCTCTTCCACATGACTGCCGCGGAGCAGACCGCAGCTCTTCTTGCTCGCTGCGAGATTCTGTTGACTGGATCCGGATCTGGACCGGGCTGCGTAGACGAGGCGACGGCAGTCAACCATCGGAGCAGCCTGGTCGACTGCGTCGACAGCAAGGTGGGCGCGGAGACCGGTCCCGGCGGCTATCTGGAGATGCTCGCGTCCCCATCCTCGTCAAAGAACTCGCGTGAGTGATTCCGCGACAACTAAATGTTTACAGTCAAACTTCTATTGCTCAAACCATTAACTTGGGAACAAAAGCGATCTTAATTATTACACTGTAGAAAAATTCGCTTCTGAACTATGTATAATGCTCTAAAGTCTGATGATTTTATATTTTGCATATTTAATTTTTTGTAATGCTTGAATTTGGAATTTTTGATATAAATATCTTAAAATATCTAAAGTAAATTTCGGATTAGTCTGCGGATTTTGAAAATCAAATTAATTTGGAAAGTTCTAATTTCTAGCCACTCATATTTTTCGAAACACCATTATCAAAAATACTCGTCCTGATAATTATTAACCCTTAAATTTAGACTAAATGTAAAAACATAATAATATAACAAATCTAGCCCTTAAATATGAAGATTAAGCTATAGTTTCTTTATGAAACTGAAAAGCACATTTTGAGTTTATACAGAACTATAAGTTTTGAGAAAATAGAATCCTTCCCAGATCGTTTTAAATGACAAAAGCTTGACTGTACTACTCACACTGGTGTACCAGGCCAACAACTAACACTAATTACCCCTAATTGCAGTGTCCGCCTCTCGGGAATACATTGATCTGGGCAGCAGCGGGTCCCTGGATCGGTGCTCTGCAAACCACCAACCGGTTACGGGATCGGCGGAGAAGGAGGAGCACCATCAGGGGCTCTACGAGATATGCCAGGGTGGACTGGGTGCGGGACAGGATGAACAAGATGAGTCCCAGCAGGTGATCACCTTCACCCACGAACTGATCATCGACTGTCCGTACGCAGATTTGCCCGCTGGCCACCTGTCCCTGCAGAGATCCACCAAGTACGGCCAGCTGCAGCGGATCGTGCCGAAACGGCTCTTTTTTGACCAGACCCGCAAGTGCTACTGTGGCATCCTCAACGACTGGATGCTGTGCTATGCAGACGGACCCACGGCGTGCCGGCCGAGCAGCAGCCTCTACCTAAAGAGCTCCTCCATTGAGATCGAGCACTTTGGGGAGGGCAAGCGGCGCGACATTTGCTTCCAAATCACCACCGATGACCCCAACAAGAAGTTCGTGTACCAGGCCAACAATGAGGTCGATGCCAAAGAGTGGATTCACGCCATTGAGGCGGCCATCCGCGGAGATGCCGGGGCCCATCAGCCCCTGAAGATCCCGACGCCTCGCAAACTGCCCACGCCGCCGGTTCAAAAGAAGTCCACATACACAGCTGCGGATATCATCTACGAGGAGCCCTCGCCCGTCTACGGGTTCATAGACTCCTCCGCGGCGGTGCTGCCGAAGCTGCCCGAGAAGACAAACAGTCCCAGCTCCCTGGCCCGTCGCTTCGAGTACGACGTGCCCAAGTGTCCTGCTCAACCGCTGCAGGAAGGGCTGCCCGCAGTCGCAAACGACGGTGGGGTAGAATCCTTTGGCCTGCTCAACACTGAGAGCGATATCCACGCACAGCCGCTGCCATCAACCCTGCATGGCAACATGTCGCTGGATTTCCAGGCCCGTGTCAAGACCGTGCACAGCGAGCTCTCCAATCAGCTATCACCGGGCGGTCCTAGTCCCGATCGACTCAAGAAGGCTGTGAAGAAGAGCTACTCGAATGGCGGCGAGTCAGAAATGCTGTCGCCCCTAACCAGCCCCGGCCTCACGCCCACCAAGGAGCAGAAGAAGCAGCGCAAGTCGCAGACTACGCCGCAGACAAGTCCGGCCAGCAAGGACTGTGATAAGCTGGCCCGCAACTGGTTCCTTAGTCGCCTCAACAAGGCCAGTGGAACCAAGGCCAACGGCACGGCCTCACCTGGGTCGTCACCGAGCAATGCCAAGTGCAAGCAGAGCGAGAAGGAGAATCTGCTGACGGACTCGGAGCTGGGCGAGGGCTTTGATGGCAGTCCCGGAGAACGGGATCCCGGCTTGCCCTGCCTGGGCGGAATGCCCACGACGCCCTGCCTGAAGGCGGAGGCCAAGAGCAAGGTGAACATGATTATCAACCAGTTTGAGAGCAGCGGCCACCTGAGCACCATGTTCAGCGTGGAGGCCCTGGCCGCCAATGCGCTGGCATCGCTGACATCCTTCTGCGAAAGCGACGGCTGCAACAACTACGAACCCATCATGCCGCTGGCCACGCCGCCCAGCAGCTACCTGAAAAAGGTGTAGCCGTAGCCTTCCATCATCTGACTCTGACATCCCGGAGAGACCCCGTTCGTCTCCGTATTGTAGATTTAGTGCCTAGGCTAGTGAAAGTCACTCTCCGGATGTCACATCAACTTTGACATAAAATTGTAATATCAAAACATAATGGTTGTTAACATATGCATGTAAAAGCACGACACGTTTACCAATGGGATGCTGGGTGCCGGGTGCAGGTGCAGGTGCTTGGACAGACAGAATCTTGCAGGCTCGAGGTAGATTTCCATGTCGTTGCTGGTGCCGTGGGATGTGTGCTTGGATTATAATACAGTTGGGAAAATAAATTCAAGTCCATTATTTAAGGCTCCCCGGATAGGAGACCACGACCCGGTGCGGATTGGGGTCGGCGAGATGAGATTCGATTATGTTCACCAGGGCGAGACGCTTTCGCTCATCGGCCAGCAGGATCAGCTTGCGGTTCGACTCCTTGGAGCTGAACAGACCCAGCATCTTCTTGCCCTCCGTCTTGACGGTGATCTGTACACCCCGCGGCTCCGAGGCCACGGCGCTAATCTCACTCCACAGGTAAGACCAGAGAGACTAAGGATGAGGGGCGATATATATATAAGAAAAACTCTTGTTAACTCGTGAAACTCACCGTCCAGATACCGAACATCTCGTTGCGCTGGACGTACAGCAGGCGGTAGTTGGTCACAATCATGTACTCGGACTTTTGGATAATCTCCTCGCAGTGGATAAAGTTGTCTGTGGTTGCAAACTTGCTCTTATCGGTCTCCCTAAAAAATAAAATGTATATAGAGTATAATTTTGTGTGACTTGTGATTTCTGAGACAAGACTTACTTGAGGATCTTGTTGCCAGTGGCCTCCATGTAACAGTAGGGCCTTAGGACAAAGTCGTAGTGCTGGAAGCGTGGCGGACGCATCCGCTTAACATCCTCACCCGCCTCCGCCGCACGTTTCACAGCATCGAAGCTGCCACTGGCGAAGTCAACCATACCAGCGGTGGGGCGAGCCACCAGGCCAATTGCCCCCTTACCCAGGCCCTTGAAGAAGCCCTCAACGCCCTGTTCGCGAGCTCCACTGACTGGTTTGGTTACAACGCCAGTCACACCATCCACAAAGCCCTGAAACAGATTTTTATATATTGAAAGGGGAAAAATGGAAAGGTTTGAAAGCAGAACCCACCATCACCAGACCCTTGCTGCTGCGTGCCAGTCCCTCGTGGAAGTTCTTTGGCTTATTGTGTATGCCCCGGCGCCTCTTCTTCTGGTATTCATCGTCGAAGGTAAGAACGGCCAGACCCTTGCCCATGGCTCCGGTGATTCTGTTGAAACGGCAGGGTTTTATTTGGAAAATCGATTAGGAACTTGTTAGGATTTGCAACATACTTGGACATGGCTCCCGCAGCACCGCCCACCGTGTGTCCAAAGAGTGACTTTACGCCCAAGACCAGGCCCTCGGCGAACTCTCCTGGCCCTTGGATGGCACCCTAAAAAGAACGAGTAATTAAGGGTCATAAAGCATTGCTTTCAATGGATTATTTTACCTGGAACGGTTCGTAGAACAAGTCCTCGACACCCTTTTTGAGTCCCACCACCAGACCATAGGGATTGCCCAGAACATCCAGGCCCAGGACAAGTACGTATAGCTGCTTGAGCGCCTGGCCCGTGTAATGCGATGTGATCTCGTTTACCAGCTGCTGTTGGGTGAAGAACTGGTACTCGCGCTCGAAGAAGGCAAGGCGGAAGACCACATCGTTGACATCGGTCAGCGTTACGCCCACACCCTGCACCACCGAACCGAGGAAGCCGGGCAGGGCTTTTGTGTCCGAGCCGGCCATAGAGAAACTGACGTGGATCTTAAGCGGACCCAAATGCAGGTTGTCGTAGAAGCTCTTTTGCTCCTGCAACGAATGATCCTCGAAGAAGACGGAGAGTGGCATCTCGATAGAGCTGACGTCCTGGATAAATTGTTTTGCCTCCGTCGCGTCGCTGACTTCCTTGGAAAACAAATCGGAGATGGCCGTAAGGAAGTTCAGATCCACCTTGAAGAGGAACTCCTGGATCAGGAGCTTGGCGTACTTGAACTGTCGCACCGAAGAGTTGGGCATAATGCGCTGCACCATGCTGCACTCAATGAACGGCTTGAGGGCCGTGGTATTGGCCACGCTCTTTGGCGGCGGTATCGGGGCCAAGACAATGGCGAATATGGGATCCATAATTTGATTGTCCACTTGAATGCGATTGATTTTCATGTGCAGCTGGTTCTGGAATGGCGACGACTTGCGGGACACCCAAATGGCCGGATAGAAGCTACGTCGTATATCGCGATCCACCGTCTTCTTCAAAATCATTTTATCAAAGTCGATCTAAAGGAAACTCTGTTAGTTTGGCGTCTTGCAAGTAACAAAAACAATAATTACCGGGAACTTGTTGTCCAGTGTATAAGTCTGAACGTCGTTGACTTTCTTGTGCGTCAGATAGCGTTGATACTCGGCCTCCATGAGCAAATTCTCGTTGATGGTCACCTCCTTGAAGCGCTTTTTGCTAATCTTCTTCGACTCCCAGATGATGCCAGAGCTGGTGATACCTAGATAGAGAATATCCAAACCCGCCTCGTTGTTTATCACCGAGAGACCGATACCGTGGATGCGCAGATCGATGCTCTGAGTGATGGACTGCAGGGAAGCTGTGCTCTCGGTGCGATGGGCGATGGATTCGTTTTCGGTGAAGAGCAACACCCGCTGCAGGCCATCCAGGAAGGAAACCCACAGCGCCCTACTGCCATTCTCTGTGCTGTAGGAATATACAGTTAAAGGGTCGATTAGCTGGGAATATATATAAAACTGAGAGTATTATAATATCCTACACAACTTCGCCGATGTTATCACGCTTGAGGTCCGTCTCCTGCTTGTTGCTACCAAAGACGAGCACCTTGGGACCCGTCGGATCATCCCAGGCGTACATGATGGTACTCCTGGAGTTCAGGACGTGCTCATTCTTCGTCCCCTTCTCGTAGTAAACGATCGGGTGGCTGGTGTGGTTGACCAGCAGGCCGGGGGCGTCGGCCGTCTTGTATTCGGTGAACGTGATGTAGACACCGCCCTCCGTTGTTTGAACGTCCACATTGATGCCACCGTACTTGCTGCCCTCCAGTTTGAGCAGCGTACAGATCACCTCCGTGTAGTCGAAGGCCGGCGTTATCTTTCCTTTGACTCGCACCACCAGATTGTTCTTGTTCTCCGTTTTCGGCCAGAGAGGCTCGAACTGATTCGTCTCGAGCAGCAGCCAGGGATCTCCCGGGCGGCTCTGCTCCTGCAGTTCAATGGGAAACCGGCACCGGTTGCACACGATGTAGAATGGGATGAATGTGATCTGTTTGGTCAACGAATTCTGCGTCAAATGATTGTGGACGCCGATGTGATAAGTCATGTTGTTCGCCTGGCAAGTGACCTCGCCGATTGCACCAGCTATGTCCAGGGGGATCTTCTCGCTCCAGGTGCCGTTGTCGCAGCGAATGGATGCCTTTTTCTTGTCAAAGAAGAATTTATCACGGAAAGTTAACAGAATTGGTCCGGTATATTCGGGCGGATGGTATAAAACGTCCATGGTGGTTGAGTCCGTTTTATAAGTGAGCATCATGCCCGTCTTGTTGATCATCCAGAAGGGGCTGTATAGCGTGAGCATCAAGCTGCCGTGCCGGTTATCCGCCCTACGAAAGAAGAATGCAATTAATATCAGAACAAACCCGGCGCAAGCTACTCACTTAACATAAAGATCCATGTCCACCTTCATCGACGAGTCGTACGATGAGAACGTCCAGGTGGCAATGTCACCCGTGTAATCCAAAATCTCTGTGGCACATGACCAGTCCTTCTCCAAGTATTGAATCAGCTAACCGGACAATTGGTTAGTTTTTAATCTCTTCCTTGTAATGTTGCCAACTTACCCTTACGACGAGGAAGCTCTTCGAATCTATCTCCTTGGTAGTCAACCGAACGGTAGGCAGGTGAAGAACATTACCGGACTTTACTTCTTTCTCACCGTAGTCCAGGAAATCCTCTCTAATGTGTCCATCCCCGGAGAATTGTAAGGAGGATTGTTTCTCCAAGCCCTCCTTCATCACCGAGCACCCGGCCACGGATACCATAATGTTAATAGGCAGCGAGTTGCGCAAGTAGAGCGGCGGACGCAGGTGAATGGTATAGAAGGCGCTTAGCATTGTATATTTGTTTGAGTTTTCGTTGTAGATCTCCGTCTTCTTTCGCCGGGCGTTGATGTAGAGGGGCTCGAACGTCTTGGTTGGATTGCAGTGCAGCTGATGCGAGTAATTAAAGTCCGAGGGATTTGAGTTCCATGCAATGCCCTGCACCGAGGTCCTGTAACCGCGCATCGAGAAGTACAGTTCCTTGGCGTCTGCGTATATGGCATGCAGCGGTACATGGAACACCTCGCCCATCTTGGCCCGTCCTACATAGATATCCTCAAAGTTAGTCGCGGTGGGATTCGTGTTGCGTCGATAAATGTTTATGTGACACGTGAAATGATTGTGTATCTGTAAGAGTTGAAAGATTAGCTTCTATAAATCAAATGCTCTCCCCCCTAAGGTACTTACACTGACGACACCATGGATGTTAATTTTGGTGGTGCCGTATTCCTGCTTCACCTCCGAAACGATTCCCCACGGTTCGTGCGTCGAGCTACGCATTAGGTTAAAGTATCTGGTATCCGATTTTGATACTGGCAATGCGATCTCCTTGCCTATGTCGCCAATCTGAAAAAAGGAAAGACAAAGCCCAGGGCCCATATGTTAGCTCCGTATTTTGTTTAGTTATGAACACATACCGTCACATAAAGGGTATAGTCCTCGCTATCCTCGTCGGACAACGTGCTCAGATCCTTGGTCTGTAAGTAGGCTCGCCCGCCAGCCGAAATGGTGCAGGTCTGAATTGTCTTAGGATCAACGTCAGCACAATAGTTCGATAAGAGAATGGCGCTAGTCTGCAGCGGGGTAGAACCGCAGTGCACGTCATGCAGCGTAAAGATGCCCTTACGCAGGTCTAGGTTTACGTCAAAGCCCGTGTCGTTCTCCAGCACATAAGGCGCCACAATATCCGGCTTGGACAGACCGTTCTCATCGATGGCCTGCGAGAAGGCCTCGGCTAGTTCGCTAAGTAGGCCCAGACAGGTCTTGCTCAGCGTTATCTCAAGCGTCTCTTTTGAGTGAATGTTCATGTACATGGCCTGCTGGACGTCCTCGTCGTCATCCGCCTCGTTCTGCACCTTCTCCATACCCAAATCGAACTTCAGTTCCCACGGCGTATACTCGCGGACCCCATTGCGGCCCACCACCTCGTTCAGCTCGATAATTGGCTCCCACTCGGCCAGAGTTTGGTTATAATAGTTCTGGAAAACGTTACAGATTTATGTACTACATATAGATATTACTCGTATTCGAAGCCACTTACCATGTTCACAGTCAGAGAGCCCTGGGCAGTGAGATTGCGGCTCCAGTTATTGAAAACGGCCGTAATGCGAGTGTCAAGCGAAATTAGGGGCTTGGTGTAATAGCCAATGCCGGACTCGATGACAAGCGTAATGCTGGGCATCTCGATCACGCACTTCTCAGTTTTGGTCACTGCAGTACTGGGCCTCTCCTCTTCTTCCATGGCCTCGACACCCTGCTCCACCCGTGTAAACCAGTAGTTGCGGACGTTGAAGCGATGCTGGTTCCACAGAGACGAATGGTTGCGTGCGTCGTCTGCCACGGATTGGCTGACCTCTTTCCCAGTGCTGATGCTCACCAACGCCTTGTTCAGCAGCTCAATAGTGGCCGGTGACACGTTAATGATAATGTCGCTCAGCTTCAGGCTAATGTGCATGCCCTCCTCCTCGGGTGTGGAGCCCTGCAGGCTAATCACGCACGGATGGAGGATGTAGTGGCGGGTAATGTCGCGTCGCTCGGGCAGAAAGGCGCACATGTACACCTTGAGTGCGTCGATTTGCCCGTTTATTATCTGCTTCTCGTTTATGCCGCGGAAATTCAGGTGAGCTTGCGCCTGGAAAGAGTCGATGAACAATTTACAACCGAAAATAATTCACATTCGTCTGGCTTACATTGAAAATGATGCAACTGGTATTAAGATCCTCCAGATTTTCCACCAATATTATGTCCGGCTGCTCAATGTGGAGTATGAGGTTGACCTTCTTGGTTACATCTGTAAACCCTGGGATACAATTTTGGTACATTAGAAGGATACTTTTGCATAGGGTTCCCAATCCTTTTCCTTACCCACGGACTCCCTTGCAATGAACTCGTTAGCTGCTCCTGTTGTGGATTGGCGCACGGATCTCTGGGCCTCATGCACAGTTTTCGACAACGATTGAGGAATTGCTTCGCTTGATCGACGCGGTGTATCGTCGACAGGGAGGCTGAAGAAGGCGGAAAGCCTTAGCAGAAAGTCAATGCAGACGATCAAGTCAAAGCCGCGCACACGGATCTCAGCTACAAAGAATATATATATATATATATATTATATAGGATAAATAAATACTTGTCAACACCTACCAAAGGTGTCGTTCTCCTTGATAATGGCCGTCATATCGACCATAAAGTTGCGCTCGTTGTAGCAGGCCTCAATGATATCGTCGGTGCCAAGCTTTGGCGCCTCCCAATCCTTGCGGCTTAGGTACTGCCGGATCTGAGTTTTTGAGTTCTGACGCGTATCGTCCACTTGGATATTGCACAGGACCACCGAGGTGCTAAGGGTGCCATTGTCTAGCTTCGTCGCCTTGACGGATAGGAAAAAGATGCCGAACCGAGCCAGTCCTTCGTTCTCAGCTATGGAAACCGAATAAAAAACATTTTAATTGGAATTCTTTGGACTCCTTACAGCTACTTACTCTCCTTTAGGTTTATGACCACGCCATCAAACTGAAAGTTTAACTTGACGGCCTCGACAACATTTTTTTTGATGACAAACGAAGGCCGCGTTTGCCGATCAATACGTGAAAGTCGTCTTTCCGAATTCCTGGGTTTCGGCATGGGCGGAGCCTCTTCATTGGGAGGAAACTCATCCAAACCCTCGTTTAGATTGTGATTCATAACCAGCATCACCAGCGAAAAATCAGCGGCAAGCAGATTTAGCTGTGGATATAGTAATTAAAGCTATAAATCCTGTCTCCACACCACAAACTAAAATGAAACTCACCTCAATGGACTTGAGGCGACCCGAGAGACTGAGCTCGGGCACGTCAGTGTACCAGCCGAAGGACAGATTTCGTGTGACCAATAGGGTGCAGCTCATGGGATTCATCATGTTTGATTTGGACGTAAAGCCGACCGCAGAATCAATGTCTAAGAGAAGAAAGAAATCAGTTGAATGTTTATGAGGACGAATCGTTCTTATGGATTCGATTTTATATATTTAAATATTAAAAATACATAGCTGCTTTCTGATTTTTCCCTTTACTCACCATCAACACTGCTCTCGTGGCCATCTATTATGGTCACCTTGGATAACTTTACATCGCATATGTGCAGCTTAATCTCATCGATGACCGCCAGCCGTTCTTCGTTGGCCACCGCTATCTCCACCGTGTTGTTCGTCAGCTCCAGCAGTCCCAAGTCGAGCGCCAGTGCATTCAGGGACCGAGAGCTAGTGGGCACTATGATAATGGGCGCCTTGATGCGTACATTAAGCTTCATTCGCGTGGCCGTTTCGTAGGCATCCATGGCCTTCTGGCGGGCGGTTTCTGCTGCCGCAGCGCTGGCCTGCGATATGGTGGCCTGCGCCTCTGAAAAGTGATTTAGGAAATTCTGCAAGCGACACAGTGAATTAATAACACATATGGTTTTGAGGACAAGCAACTCTTATTACCAAGACTCCTGCAACGAACCAATTAAGGTAGATAATTCGCAGGCAGCCAATGTCCACAGTGATCTTCATGTCGTCCGAGTTGTAGTCGAGGGTCTCGAGCTTGTTGAAGAGCACCACCTGGCAATTGAAGGCGTCCTTGCCCACAATACTTAAGATCTGAGGAATTATAGTGATGCATAATTATTATTACCTTCATGCCGTTGCCGAAGAGCACTTACATTCGTGTGTATGCTTTCCCGATTTAAATCCAGAACCTCTATGTTCTTGAGGCCAATGTTGACCTCTGTATAGGAGCTCTTCATGATCAGACTGCACACGAACTTGCTCACGTTCAGCTCGGTCAAGTCTCGTTTCTTAGATGTGAGCTTAAGTCCCACTTGATCCAGATTCGCTATCATGCGAAGCTTCACGCTCTCCACGACGCCATATCGCTGACTCTTGCGACGCTTCATCTGATTGGTGGTCATTACCTGCTCGGTGTCCTCCAGGATAACGTTCAGCTTGCTGCGAATACCATCGCCGCCACCGGCAGAACTGGTCCTATCCCTTCGCCTACTGCTGGACATTACGAAATCCAGATTTTTTTGGAAATTGTTCGCCACTTCCATGAGTTTCCGCAGGCATTCCTGGTGCAGCACCATCTGCAGTACCTCAAAGTTGGCCACGATCAACTGTTCTGTGGAATTGTACTTGGTGCTGAACTCCGGCGATGTCTTGTCTGCCAGGGTGCAGGTGACGGTGAACAGATAGTTGGAGCTTTCTTCCGATTTGGGCGAGAAAATCACGTCCAACGTTTCCAAGTCCTCCTCCGGGCAGCCGTACTGGCGCAGATTGATGTCGCCCAGCCTGAAATGGATATGGATTTAATTTCCTAGGACCTGGGATACGTGCATGAATTTTTACTCACTTGATTGCGGCCACAGACTCATAGGTTCGTGAGGTGAAATTGGCCTCGAGGCGCCGAATGTCAATGGAGAGAATTTGACGTACTGGCGATATGCTCGGCTCACGCTCATTAGCGGTCAGCGGTGGGTGTATCGCTACGGCAGGGAAGTGCGTGCCGGTGGGGTCGACATAGTCAACGGAAAACCTGGAGCTGGTCTCGCTCCAATTGCTTGACTGGAAGAGAACGAAATTGATCTCTCCGAGGGAAAAGTTAACATCCAAATTCGTGTACTGAGTGATCTCGTGATAGGCCACCGCAGGCGTGGATGACTGCGTGGGTGTGGCGGTGCCCATTTTCTTCACCTCCTTATTTAGGAAGGTTGATATAGACATCGAGCTGCGCGAAGATGCCCGCGTATCGCGCATCCCTTGCTGTGGCTGTGGTTTCTGATCGGGCAGGGGTATGCTCATGGCCAATTTAATGGCTAGAATTACGCGATCCTCCGAGACGTTGACCAGCACCGACGGCAGATCGATGTCCACCTTGATCTTGGGCAGCCGCGGATCGTTATCGATCACACAAAGTGCGGCGGTTACTTGCAGGGTGACGGGACGCAGTACATGCATGTCCGTGGATTCGGCATGCTCCAGAGCCGTCTGCCACGGCTCCCCGGACCGAACTACCAGCATCTGAACGTCCGCCACCTTGACGGTGAACCTGTCATAGGCGTTGGCCATGACGGCCTTCAGAATGTCGTCCTTCTCTTCGCCGGCCGAAAGTAGGTTGGAGAGATTGGATAATTCGTTGCGCGGAGTGGAGGACAGCTGCACCTGGCCCATGCTCACAACCAGCAATGATGTCTCGCCCTCTATGTATACTCCCTTATAGGGCATTATCATAATATTCGGCATGAGCAAGATGTCGACGTCCAACACCGATTTCTTGTCAATCATGTACTGCATCCCGGTTGCCGATCGCTCCTTGAAGTTTAAAATACGTGTGTTGGCCGCATCCTCTAGGCGGGAGAGCGTTACATCTTCCGGTCTCTTGAAGGCGGCGATCAGGGCCAAGACGGTGGGGGCATCGTACACGATCTGCAGCGGACGTGCCACCACCTTTACGCGCTGGTCGCACTTCTTGTCCAGGGGATTCGTCTCGAAAAACACATCCAACAGATTGAACTCGTCGGTGATCTTCGACTCTATTAGCAGGGGAGTGTGGTCTCCGGACGTGAGACCCGTCACCTTAAGCTCCCTCATGCCGGCGGTAAGGCTAAGGGCTTCGGCAGCCGGTCGCTGGGTGAGCGATGCCTTAACCATCGAGAACTTGAGCAGGACCAGCGAGGGCAGCTCGTGATACTCCTTAAATCTCCCACTTCCGCTCTTGTCCTCTTTGTACATGCCCACTTCCAGGGCGATCAGTTTAAAGTTCATCTTGATGGCCTCGTAGCTCTCGGGCAGATCCTTGGGCTTCACATTCTCTTGGTAACCGATTGCCCTGTACATCTTTTCCTTCTCCTCGCTCGTCATGGCTGCCTCGAACTTTTCAACTGCAATCAAAAGGGTGGGGTTCAATTTAAAAAGGTCTGAGAGTTCAAAGTCAGTTACTTACCCAACTTCTGGCCTTCCGTCAGTTCCTGCTTTTGGGCTCCGCCACCCCAGCCCCAGCCGCTGAACCATCCCGCCTTCTGTTCGGGCACTGCCTCGCGCTGCTTCGCAATCTCGATATTGACCCGTTGCCGTATCAGCAGCAGGTTAACTGTGTCCAGTTCCTGTTCCAGCAGATTGAGGGTTTCCACCAGCACTGCAGGCGGCTTTTTGCTCAGAGAATGCTCCTTGTATTTCTGCGAGGTAAAAACCACTTATTAAGTATTATAATATAGATTCCGAGTCAAGGAAATACCTGTGCATAAGTGCGACAGCGATCGCGATGCTCCTTGATGTGCGCCCAAGTCCAGCACCTATTGGGCCTCCTAATATCCTCCTCCAGCACTGCTGTTATTGCAAATATCCACCATTCCTTGGCATTTCCCTTGACGGCTATACAAATCAAATAAAAGTAAATTGCTTGGATATCATCTTTATATCCAAGTTACTCACGTAGGTTGTATGGTCGATATTTGCGGTAGGGTAGGCCCAACTGTTGCCGATTCATTGCGTCTCCCAGCTTGATGATATTATCAAACTGAGTGTTGGTCAGGCCCACGTTCAACTTCTCCATCTCCAGGGTTAGATCAATTTTTGGTTTCTCGAAGGCCGGCACATCCAGCTCGGGATTCATGTTCAGCTTCAGCTTGGCATTGCAAGAGATGGGACCCAGGACTGCAATGAAAATGATAATTAGCATAACATATAGTTTTATTCTATACAAAGCTTACCGTAGTGGTAGTCGACTGGCTTGGAATCCTTTCGAGCAATGTTATTCTGGAAAAGCTCGAAAAGCTGGCTCTTATCCGCATCGTAAAGGTTTCCGCCGCAGTTCATGTAGGCCGACAGGCAGCTGAGATTCGCTAATTTGAAGACCTCCGACGCTTGCTGGGCCATATAGCACTTTACCCAATCGCAATCGGTGGTATAGAGCTCCAGTTCGTGCAGCGATATGCCAAAGGAGAAGGGACTTCCCGTCGTGGTGGTGTCCTCGTACCGCAAGTGTACGTTGGTGATCTGCACCTGCAGATTGTTCACGATCTGGGCCGTCAGCTTCTCGGTGAAGCCAGCATCGGGCTTGGGCAAGTCTACAGTGTTAAGGATTTATCAATCAAATAATATTAAAATTAATAATATTAGCTTTTGCTTACCCTTTTCTAGCTCCTTTTTGCGAGCTTCCTCCAGAGCAGCCATTGCCGCCTTCTTGAGATCCATCTCATACTTGGCCTCCTTCTCGGCATTGTAACGAACATTGTTGTTGGGTGAAACCAGGACGTATAGATCGTCAATGTTGACAATCACCGGCTGGCTGTACAGATTCTTCCACGGGATCTTGAGCACAAGTTTCCCTGTAAATCAAATTAAATGGTCAATGAACTTGCTTTAACTTGGAAGTTCTTAAATTCCCATCCACTCACCCAGGTATCCGTAGATAAGCTGCACGGGCAGGTCCATCTCGTCCAGGGCATTTTCACGTATCTTGAGGTTCTGCAAGACCACATCGCCTGCCGAAAAACAAAGATAGAATTGATTTCATTAGTCTTATCACACATTCGGTAATCAGTCAATCGAGGCGGTAGGAGCAAATGCCAATTGACTAATTGCTGATTAATTGCGAAGGGAGTCCACAATGGGTGAATTTCATACGAAGGTCACCAGCTATATGTACATATGTCGGCTTTATGGCTTGCGACGCAGTGTAAGATATCCAGAGGGTGGAGTAAGCAATCGCAGCCGCGCCAATATATCAATTATACTTATGTATTTGCCAGCGTCTGGCATTTCGGGCATGCCGCCTTTTAATTTGTTAAGTGTTTGTTGTGCTTGGCATGCCAAATGAATCCAGTGAATATACATATATATTGATATATAACGCATGTGGGTCAATAGTTTAACGACCAAGTGACCTCATGTAGCTTGTACGATAAGAAATGCAAGTACATAAAACTCCTGGGGAATCGAACATCAATTGCTTCTTAGAAATCAATGGATTTTTAGTATTTACTTTGTTGTAAGTGGAGCACGTGGAGTGGAGTAAATTAATCAAGATAATAAATATAATACTTAATAAATCGAGTGCATTAAGGTTGCTGACTGCAAGCATGAATCATTATAAATATGTATGTTTGCACATACGAAAGGAAAAATATAGCATTTCATTTTTGCACAATAAGTGGGAGACGTTCTGGGTTTTACTTTCGAAAAATTTCTCTTGAATGGGATTAGTTTAAATAAATACATTGAAAAATGTCTCTGCCATTTTTTATGATTATATATCATGAGTTATTACCATGACTATATTATGAGTTGAAATATTTTTAATATAAGAACAAATTTCTAAAATAGTTTTTGCATAAGAAACATGTACGATTCGAATATTTAGTATGTGTGCTTGCAGAAAATCGGCTAATTTTCGTTAAACTTTAATTCTATTAAATCTGAAATCTTGAAAGTGAAAATCAGAAGGGCTGGCATATTGACATACATATGTATAGGGGTTAACGTTGATTAGATTAAGCTTGTTCCTACAGAGGACTTAAGCAGAAAAGTGATGATAATATTAATAACAACTCTACCATAAAGCTTTAAAACATATGTATGCACATTTATTTACCTTATGTAAATATACGTATATAAAGAAACAAAAACTGATAGGGGAAGTCCCAAAGAATCGTTTTAAGAAAATGCAAATTAAATTCGAAATTGTGCGAGTTTGACACAAATTTACAAAGCCGCTGAGCCAGCATTATGTCATCAAGTTCAAGCTCAGCCAAAATAAACCGGGCTTGGCTCGGTTGTCGTCTATCAACTCCCGACCTGCGCCTCAAGTCACAAACAAACCCGATTGTTTGGCTCGTCTTGTACATATTTTTAAACTCATTTACATGGTATATTCGTGGCCATGCGACCCTTGGGGTTGAGGTTAGGCCTATATTAAGACTCTGTGTGAGCTCCAATTGGTCATGGAATGCCAACGCATTGGCAGCCTTAAGTAATATGAGCTAACGCTCTGAGATAAAAGACCGGGTGTTTACGTTTCCACACAGACACCCGATACAAGTTGATATATATACATATGTAAAAGATAAATAAGCGGACGGATGGCGGAGGAATAATATAAACAGAGACCGCACAAGCATGGTATCACAGAGATGCAACAGTTGGCCAACCACCGCCCATACATCTGTGGCCACCCATCCGCATTCTCTCGCCGCCACAATGTGCTTTTGCTGATGATTCTCGCATGCCTGTGCGAATTCCCCTCAGTTTCTCATCAACTTTTGTGTCGAATTAGGTCACTAATCGTAATTTGGCCAAGGATAAGGTCGTCGCTGTTGTTGCTTTTACTTGCGTGTAGATAGAGCAATAAACATGGATGAAATGGTGAATTTGCGTGTTGGCACTCTAAGCATAATTGTGTCATGTCCCCGGGGGAGACGACTCACCTCCCCAAATGCCGATTTTCAACTGCTTCCGATCCAAGTTCTCGATGTAGTCGCCCAGGACCTTGTTCAGCACATCGGCCACCACCGCCTCAAACACCATCTTGTCCTAGCGCTGAGGTCCGGTTCTCCTATTGATTTTTCTTCGGTGTATTCCAATCGCTTGAGAGTTTGTTTTTTCAGAGATACTTGTGGCCGCCGTCGTTGTGTGGGCCAATATTTTTCTAAAATGTACGCAAGCACAGAAACAAAACAGATGGAACGGAGAGGCGAATTAAAAACACGGCGTGGATGATGTCATCGTAATAGGCAAGGCACAAAATATAACACAATTTGCCAGGCCTAATTCATTAATAGTTCGAAAGAAAAAAATTATACGGAGCAAGCTGCGATATGGCGCAGTCCGACAGTTTCACAACACCATGTGCATCGGATGGCTTATCTGCATTTATAACACCCATTTACCAGCCGCATTTCCAAAATAACAACAATAATACGACGCGCCTTTGATCAATGCTCGCTTGAAACTGAACAGCTGATTTTCGGGCCAAACGCTACGTCGGCCTGCACGCCAGGGCACAGTGGGCTCAAGATACTATTTTTTTATCAAAAAGATGGTACATAGTAATCATATTTTTGTTTACTTCATTTAAGTATTTTAAAAGTTGTTGAAATGTTTATTAAATGCTTTTTCACTAAGTTTAGTATTTTCGCTTATCGATACTTATTTATTTATTTTTAAATTCCTCATTTATCAGTAATAGTTTTTGCCGAAAATTGCTAATTGCCGCCCATAGTATGGTCAGCTGAACGGCCGCGTCTCCGTCTCGCTGTGAATGGCAATCTGATAGGTGACGTGTGGCGAACTTGACAAAAGAAACTATGCAAACCCGGTATATTGTGTTTATCCTGGCCCTGGCGCCGCTAGTGCTGGCCAAGAAGTTCAAGGAGGACGAGAAGCCAGCGTGGGCCAAGAAGGACATTCGCGACTACAGCGAGGCGGACTTGGAGCGCCTTCTGGACCAGTGGGAGGCAAGTGCCGAAAGTTGAAAGCGTGGATAACCCGCATAACATTCCTCCTCATATTTTTCAGGAGGACGAGGAGCCCCTGGAGGCGGACGAACTGCCCGAACACTTGCGACCTCAGCCCAAGCTGGACTTCTCCAACCTGGACACCAAGAATCCCGAGGACCTTCTGAAGGTGTCGAAAAAGGGACGAACGCTTATGACTTTCGTCACGGTGACCGGCAAGCCCACAAGGGACGAGGCTGAGACCATTACCAAACTGTGGCAGACCAGCCTCTGGAACAACCATATCCAGGCGGAGCGCTACATGGTCGACGACGACCGCGCCATATTCCTCTTCAAGGACGGCGCCCAGGCGTGGGAAGCCAAGGACTTCCTCATTGAGCAGGAACGTTGCAAGGGAGTCACCATTGAAAACAAGGAGTACCCCGGCGTCAATGCCCAGAAGGACGAGCTGTAGACTCGTCACATCAAAACATTCTCAATCAAGTATTTCTAAGCGCAAAGTTGATCAAATTAAAACAAAATTAATTTAAAAAAGATTACCCCTATTGTTTATACCATTCGCAGCGCAACGTGTTAAGTGTTCTTCATGGGCGAATATTTTTTTTACAGCATGGCATAGTTTATCGATAATTTTGCAGTCATACACCGGTCCAATAAGAAATTGGAAATTCTATTTAAAATATTTTACAAAAAAGTATGTGTTTTCACGGTGTTTTTGTTATTTAGCCCAGCAAGAAATTCAAAATAATAACATTTAAAAATTTGCAGCACAGCCTGCTCAGTCGCCTCTCCTCGAAGATGTCCGTCACTGCCAAGATCGGTCCAAGCATTCTTAATGCGGATCTATCCAATTTGGCCGCCGAGTCCCAGAAACTGCTGGACAATGGAGCCGACTACCTGCACCTAGACGTCATGGACGGTACCTTCGTGCCCAACCTCACCTTCGGTCACCCCATGGTGAAGAGCTTGAGGAACAAGATCAAGGTGACCCCTAGAGCCGGGTGTTTACGTACATACTTACTGTGTAATCCGATATAGACGGCGTTCTTTGAGACGCACATGATGGTCCAGAAACCGGAGCAGTGGATAGAGCCCATGGCCGATGCGGGCGTCAACCTGTACACGTTCCACATTGAGCCCGTGGAGGACGTGGCCAAGGTCAGCCGGCTGGTTCAGGAGGCCGGCATGAAGGTGGGCCTGGCCATCAAGCCGGGCACGAAGGTCATATATAGATTTTCTTTAGTTTAGTAAAATTACTTTAAAAAAACCATTTTTTAATTGGTTTTTCAGGTCGAGGAACTGCAGAAGTTCGTGTGCATTGCGGATGTGGTGCTTGTAATGACAGTGGAGCCTGGATTTGGCGGCCAATCGTTCATGGCCGACATGATGCCCAAGGTGGAATGGCTACGCGAGAACTATCCCTGCCTGGACATCGAGGTGGACGGTGGTGTGGGACCCAAGACCATCGAATGCTGCGCCAAGGCCGGAGCCAACATGATAGTCTCGGGTACGGCGGTGGTGGGAGCAGCCGATCAGGCTCAGGTCATCAGGGAGATGCGCGACGTGGTGCAGAAGTACACCAAGTGAATAGGCATTTATCTTAATAAGGAGAGAAGTTATTAGTTAGCGAAACGCTGAATATTCCAGGGAAAGCATTATTAAAAGACATTTACACATGGCTAATTGTTTTATACATTTATTTTCCAACATTTATATAATATATGTGTGTAAGTATATATCATGTATTGTATGACATGTTGCTTTTAGCAATTAGTTTCGGTTATACGTGTGTCGTCTCGTCTGTGTGTCGCCTATGTAGGTGTTACATTTAGGATACTGCTGCGGCGAGCCACCAAATAAATGTCCGCCTTACCTTTATTGTCATAGTTATAGTTATAATCTCTCTTTTTGTTCTTTGCCAAAATAAATGTTCAACAATTGTCTCTGACTCGTGTCAAAATCGGAATGTAAAACTTGTCATAAATTCTCAATGCCTCCGATGCGCTTGTGTCCAGCTCACTGGAAAAAATTCAGTTTTTGTCTTTTATTGTCAAAGGTTTAATCTGGTATCTTGTAAATTCTTCACAAAGTTCCCCGTCTGTGCATAAATAACAAGTGCTGCCTCATCGAGTAGTCGTCATCTTTAAACATTTACATATACTTATACGTTTTGTATTTCAGATACATCATTGTGATCGCGACACACAAATGAAAATTCAACTAGTTTTTCTTTTAATCAGCTTTTGGTTTTGCGTTTTTTGTTTTTGTTTTTCGGATTTGCTACATTTACACATAACGTTTCGCTACAATTTCTGGGTTTCTTTGGTTGCGCCGTAGTTTGGTTTAGATCGTGTGTACATATGTGGTGTCCTCCCAAGCACATGGAGCATGCGGAACTGAATCGAATCCTAATGGGGCGTGCTGATTGTATGTACCTAGTATTTATCTATTCTGCTATCCGTGCCACGTGTAAATTATTTCACTCACTCCACACCTCCACTCGCCAATGCTAAGCATTTTACATCTACAATATACATGTATAATATATGGTATATAATATATATATATGGGTTGTGTTCGATTTTAGACTAAATGTACATAAAGCTAAGCGTTTTGATAGTAGCCTGGAGCTTGGGTGTATAAAAATAGCTCGCCATGATCCGAGTGTGATCGTAAATGCACAAGGAGGAGCCTGAGCCCCGGAAAACTGAAAGGATGAAAGGGAGTAAGAGCGGCCTTACTGTCCAAGGCAACAGCAAAGGATTCTCAAGAACACAAAGATATATCGAACCGAGATCGTGTTACATGCAATGCACAATATCGAAGTAAGCATAATGTCTCTGATATGGGTATATATATCTCTATATAATCATGTATTGTCCTGGCGTAAAAACTAGGCTTTCCTTCCTGTGGCTTTGGTAATATATATATATATATAATGCATGTATAAATTTAGACACCATCACATCTGCTTACAAGCTAGCGCTACAATATATATATAGAATATATGTATGTATCCGTTATATGTATATTTCTTGTATATATTTCAGTTACATATTGATTTGTGTTCATGTCCCATTCCGCCTAAAACATCCTGTGCCTTGTGTAATATGCGCTTCATTTGACCCCCGATTAAGACTAGTAATACTTTATTTTTATCTTTATCGTTTTCGTTTTCGTTTTCCACTTTGTAAACTGATTGTACAAAACATGCATATATATATATATATATGTATATATGTAGGTAGGCATAATATGTCCAACTATATTTAGTACTGATCGGTTATACATTTGCAATCTCTTGTCTAAAGCATCTCAACAGGTTTTTACCTACATAAATGATAAGTCGAGCTCGAGCTGCTCCTCCTGGAGTCCCAGGATCTGATTATCCCAGTGTGAAAACAATATCAAAGCTATACACGTTGCGAAGCTCAATATAATGTGTGAGTGAGTGTGTGTTCTTTGAAACAACCAATTTTGAGTCTTTAGTTACGCGTATTTTACATATATAACCCTGCAATGCCCTTCTGAATTTGCTCCAAGGCTTCCAAGGGATACAGATCGCATGGGGGATGAGAGGGGATCGAAATCAGGGCAACTATAGTTTCGAGTTTCGGCTAAAGCGACAAGTCTAAGTGGGGTTTAAGGGCTGGCGTGTAAATAGTTCTAAATATTAAGTTACATTGACATATTTCACTATCGAAGCGTGTATACCTTCTGTAGTAGTTCTCATCGTATGCTATATGTATATAAGTATGCCTCCTCCTAATACTCCTGTAACTCGTTCTCCTCGTTTTTAGTGTTCTTTAAAGCTGAAACCCACGCATTGTAGTTAGTATTTTCATGACTTATTCGCTAAAATGCCTTTGCCAGCATATTGTGCATTTCCCATTATTGTCAACTGCACCTAGTTCTGTTTGGATAGATTCTTTGTTGTCATAGTTGGAGAAGAGCTAACACTGCTACTACGTCCATCAAATGCCAAGATCAGCAATTTTTCCTTGTTTTTTTGTTTTTCTTTTGGTTTTCTCTTTAGTTTAGCTATAGTTAAATGTGTATTTCCTACGATTTACTTGATTATTTCCTGTTTAGCATTTGTCAACAACACCCAATAGCTGTGATCTAATACTAATTATCGTGTCGTTATTTTTTTGATTTCTTTTATCGGCAAACATACTCGCTTTATGGTAGTTTTTCTTAGCCTAAAATAGGTTTCATCTCAACACAAAATTCATCTACAAAATGGAATTATTGTCCAGGGTTTCGGGTTGGGGGGATATTTAGACACAATTACCAATGGTTTACATATCGGGGTTACATATCGGTTACTCTCGCATTAGGTGTAAATATATATATATATATATATATATGTAAATCGCGTATGCAATATGTATTGACATTTAGGCGGACCCCTGACGGGTCTTCCTTGGATCGCTCGGGGTTTCATAGAAATCTCTTTGTAAAAAAATTGACAAATAAATTCGGCAAATTGACACATGATTATGTTGCCCAAAATCGGTGTTAGCGGCATGACGCGCTAATACCCTAAGTTCAGTAGCAAAATATATGTATGCATCCTACAGGATCCATCGGTTCTGTGTGTGTTTGTGTGCTTGTTTTGTGCATTCGTTCCATGGATATGCTAGTTGTTGCTAGTTGTCTCACCTCCTGGCTAGGTCTAGTTTTTGTGTGAGTAGTAATAGGGTTTACCCACTCGCATCGGATCCGTTGATATTTTCGACAGCATATCCGGTCCACCGGGATGCAGGTCGTACTTGTTCACCCGATCCTCGTTAATGGGACGTGCATGCTTCGCCATCTGCTCCTGTATCCAGGGCACATACTGCACCACGTTGGCATATACACCGGGAAGTCGGGGATGCGCGCACATAATGCCCCAGGAAACTATGCCGCCGACAAACCAGCGATCCTTTTCCCCCGGATAGGGACACAACAGTGGGCCACCCGAGTCGCCCTTAACAAAGGTTATTTAATAGTTATTATTTAACCTGTTGCTCTGTTCTGAAGGGACCTGTATAGCTCACCTGACATGCATCCTTGCCGCCGTCATCAAAGCCCGCACAGACCATGCCCTCCGATACGGTCAGGTTGTCCAGCCACTCGTCGCATTGGTTACGCGTGATAATGGGCACCTGCACCTCGTTCACTATAAACTCGTACGTGGACTTGGCTGTTGTGGGTTAAAGAAGAACGTTAGAATAAAGGGATACCTTAAATTGTAAAGTCAGACTTACGATCCTTGTCCTCCCGCTTTCCCCAACCAATGACTGTGCAAAGGGTGCCGGGATGCAGACTCCTGACATTAGGAGGCGGCAGGCACACAGGCAGCAGGTGCTCGTGGAAGGCCACACGCGTTGCCAGCTGCAGGGATAAATAAAATCATTAGCAAGAGAAGTGTCTATAGATGGGAACACTTCTTAAACTCACCTGAAACAGGGCTATGTCATTGTCATGGGCAATGGCCATGTTGTACTGTGGATGTGGAATCACCGCCTTGACCTTAACCTTCTGACCCGTGTAAGTAAACGAATTGCGACGCGTTACGCCCAGCTGAATTGTCCAGTCCTCCAGATCTATGACCGTATAGCTGCCAAGGATATATGGGAGTTAGTTTCTAAAAGGTTTCGATTTCCAAACCAAAACTCACTTGCCAACACAATGGGAAGCTGTGAGCACCCACTGATCCGATATGAGGACTCCAGCACAGTAGAAAACCTTCTCCGGACCTCCTAGGATAGCGGCCAGAAAGGGCCAATTGCCGGGATTCGCCTGGGTGCCGCCAATGATGCGTCTAGAGGGCTTGTGCCTGCCCCGCTTCACGCGACCGCATTCTAGAATATATTGAAAAATCAGAACTAATGTTGGGAATCCCCTTAAATTCCTTACCATAATTGGAACAGGTCAGCTCGGCCATGGGATAGTCCTCGGTCTTCTTGCAGTTGGCAAACTCCTGCATCAGGGTGGAGCGCCTCTTGGCGTACATCTTCCAAATATCGGTGGACACATTCACCGAGGCCAGCAGCGGTCGATGGGTGCGCTGTGTCAGCACACTGGTGGCATTGACGGCAGAGTAGCCCAGAATGGAGCACACGGCACTGGGTGAGACCGCCCGATCCCAGTTCTTGACGCAGGCGGGCATCCACTGACGCTGACCTATGCGATAGACCTCCAGCACCCCAGTGCCCACATCGCCATTACGTTCACTTAGTCTCACTATAAGGGAAATATTTATATAAAAGCATGTAAAGAAAGTTGATATGGAGTAGGAGTCACTCACAGCAATTGCGCTCATCCTGCCCGTAGGGACAGTCAATGATGCCATCGCAAATGTGCTTGGTTCCTATGCACTGGCTGTCGCCGCAGTAGATCTCGTCCGGACCGCAACGCTCGCAGCTGGCCTCGTCCGCCTGGTCCATGCAGTCGAGGTGGCCATCGCAAACGTACTCCTGCGGCAGGCAGCGGTTCTGGTCGCACTGGAAGCCCTCGCACTTGGGATTCGAGGCGGCTATCATGACGTCTCGCACCTCCTCCAGGCCCACGCAATCCTCCGAGCTGGGGAAGTCCTTGAAGAGCTTGCAGTTGAGGTACTCGGGCAGACTGAGCCCAAAGACGTCGAAGAAGAAGCCGCAGCGGCGCATGGTCTCCGTGCAGAGGGTCTTGCAGGGCGGCACTGTGGCTCTGCGAAGGGAAAGGAATATCTTAAGAGACTACATCTTAACCGTAAGGCGTTTAACTTACCCGCTCTGACCACACTTGGGCACAAACAGGGTGCAAAGGAACAAGGAGACCAGTTCGTAGCATCTCACATCCACCAAGGCCTCGTAGGAGTCCAAATCCTGCAAATGATTTCAGTAAATTACTTTCAAGAAGGGAGGACGCAACTCTCTACCCACCGTCTGCGTCTCCAGCTGGCCAAAGTGACCAATGTAGTTCGGGAACACGGTGTAGTTGTACGGAATCTGTGGACCCTGACAGAAGCGCACAATGATGGGCAGACAGGTGCCGGGAGCCGGGTTCTTGCCAAAACTTGTGGTATCCTCAACATGAATGGTGTTGATGATCGTCTTGTTCACAAACTTGATCGTCGGATAGGCATTGAAGTAGGCGGCCAGGCCACCGGCGATGGCCAGCAGGGCGAAGGCATTGATCAGGATCTGGAACAGGCGGAACTTCAGGCGGCCATTGGTGATGTACGGATTGGAGCTCTTTCGTCGGTTTATGATCTGGAATGGGATTGGGTTTGTGTGAGTTCACATGTTGACCCTGAAGGAATGCTATCCCCCTACCTGATGCTGCAAGGACATGGTGTGCGGGGCTCCGTTCTGAAAGCGTACGATGGTTTGCAGGCTGCTGGGCGGACCGCCGGCCTTGTGCAGCGGCGAGATGGTCTGCGGCGGTTCCAGTTCCTCAATGGGTTCATGCTGTCGGCAAACGATCGGTGCTGGCGCTAGGGAAATGTAGATTAAGTGATTAAGAAGTGACTGGAATGCAAGTGGACACTGGAACTTACCACTGCACAGTCGCTTGGCGGATAGGGAGGGCAGCAGCGGCGCTTCCATGAGCTTGGGATTGTAACCCGGACTGGACGACTGGCTGAAGCTGTCGCTGGAGATGGTCGAGCCCTGGCGGTAGTTGATCCTTCCCCTTGGCGGCGGCATAGCCGGCGCCTGCTTGCCGCCACCGTTTAGGAAACGCGTCGGCGCCAAGTCCATCAGCGGCGTCTGCCGCTGGGCGCTGCCGGGCGCATTCGGCTTGCGTCCCACCTGTGACATGGAGCCCAGCAGCGGCGCCTCCATCAGCTTAGAGTTGTAGCCCGGACTGGAGCTGATCGAGTAGCTGTCGCTGGACAGAGTGGAGTCCTGGCGCTGTTGCATCCGCGGATAGGCAATGGGCGGCGGCTTGGTTCGGCCCAGTTTATTCCTAACGGTCAACGGGGGCGGCGGCGGCGGCGGATGACCCCGCGCACTCATCTCCATGGGATCAAAGACATTGGCCTGCCGCAACGGTGGTTCCGGTGGCCCTGGACGTTTAGGAGTGACGGCCTCCGCGGAGGGCGCAATCGGCGATGGTCCCGACATAGAGGACATGGTGCCGCTGGAAATGGTGCTGGATCCTGCCGAGGCGGCGGACGAAGTGGAGGCCGAGGCCGAGACGCTGCCGGTCTCCTTGGAGGACTGCGACTGCGGGACTGGGACTGGCTTTCCCCCACCGAATTGTTGCTGTTGGAATTAGATTTGACGGATGACGGTGGCTGCTTCCTGGCGGGCACCACCGGCAGCTTCACACCCTCCGCTGAGCCGCTGCTGCTGTTGCTGCTGTTGTTGTTGTTGCTGGCCGGGTACAAGGCCAATCCGAGGCTGTTGTTGTTGTTGTTCAGCTTGTGCATGGCATCGTTAAGCGCCGTTCGCTCTCGATAGGCATCTCTGGCGTCCCTTGCCAGGGGTGAGTCAATCGAGCTGGAGAGCGGCTTCTCGTCCAGCGAGGACTGCGTGTCCACCGAGGAGAAGCGACTGCGAAAATCCACGCTCGTCGAGCTACTGGCAAAGCGCTCACTGTGCCCGCCCAGCGAGGAGCCGTAGGCGGAGTCCACCGTGCTGCTGGAGGAGCGCTGCGCCCGCTTGGCCATGTGCCCCATGGCGGAGTAGCGGCCGGCATGGTAGCCGGCAACCTTGACCGGCGTAGAGGTTAGCGACTCGTCGAACACCGAGTTCTCCAGACTCATGCGGTCGTCATCGGAAATGCCATCGGCATCCGCATAGCCTTGTGCCGGACGTGAGGCAATGTCAACAAGCAGCGCTGATTGGAGGCCAGCTCCGCCCTGGCCCGCTCCTGCCGCCGATCCGAGACCCGCTGTCTCGGTGGTCACGTTTGTTGGCTGCGGATAAACAAACACCGTGCCAATGCCGTGGGCACTAATGCCCTCCTGTCCGCCGCCACTGCTAGGATTGGGACTACTCGCCGCCTGCCAGGCGGACTTGCCTCGCAGCAGGCGCCGGGGAATGGGCGGTGGTGGCGTGACTGGTGTGTCCACCCGCACCAATTGCTGGTGGTGCTGCTGCTGCTGCCGGTTCCCGGTGCCAGTGCCTGCCCCCAGGGGCGCTGACTTGCCATATTTCTGCTCTGTCATGTTTACCTGCCGGCGGAATAAGCGGAGCGAGAGATTGAGGATTGAGGAGAGAAAGCAGCTCACATATATGTTAAGCAAATACAGTGGATTCAGTAAAATTGTGATATAATGAACAGGGAAATAAGAGTTTTAATATTAGGAGGAAAAATAAATAAGTTTGTTAACAAAAAAACTAAGAAAACTATGAATTAAACCTTAAAAATACGGAATTTTAAAGGTGAGTTTTATTCTCTTCCTAAATATCTTTCCTTTTCCAATGGACTGTTTACTTTCTGGATTGCCCACTGTGGCCATATTATCCGGCAGCAATATTCTGCAATATAAGCTCCTGGCAGGTGGCTAGAATGGCGGGAAGAACCAAGGACTAAGCCATCGCTAAGCCGAGTGCATAAAAACCTGACGCGGCCCCGGAAAGGCAAAATACGAAAAGTAATTCTCTGTGTGTGTGTCTGTGTGTGCCTGAGGATTTGTGGGCGTGGTCGCCCCCTGCATCGATCTTTCGAATCATGCAAAGCCAGCAAAACTTTACGAAAATCTCACCACCCAGGAAGCTAATCTGTTCCAGCTTTCTTCGCTTGAAACTCTGCTGTTACCAGTCTCCCGTCTGCAGCGGCGTCAGCCAAATAAATTTGATGGGAAAGCTGTCAGCTGCTGGTTTTCTTGGTATAACAAATAATATTAATATTTGTGCCATCAAAAAATGTTAGTGCACTTTTACGGGTTTCACTTAATATAAGAATATGGCATAAAATATAGTTGCTTGTTTGTTTAAAAGAAAGTAAAACAAAATAAAACATGCAGGTAACTTTTAACTTTTTAACTTTACACAATAGATGTTAGAATTCGACATCAATTACATATTTAGCACTCCAAGCTTTAGTTAATATTCCTCATAAATTCGGCTCAAAATCGTAAAGATATCTTTAATCCATACAAAAGGACTCGAAATCCTCCCTTGCCACCAATTAGTTACCTAAGGCAACCCTTTTTGAAAGGATTTTTCTACTTACAAGCATTTCGGTGGCTGCCGGTGGCAGCTGCGACGGCTTCTGCTTGTCCTCGAGCATGGGATAGTAGTGGGATGAGTGGCGCCGCACGATGCTGCTGCTGTTGCTGTTGCCAGTGCTGCTGCTGCTGTAGCTGGGCAGCGGCAGCAGGGTGACCGACTTGCACTGCTCCTGCTGCATGTCGTAAAAGTCCAGCAGGGAGTTGAGGGGCAGGGCCAGGCTTGAGGCACGCTCCGATCTGCAAAGGCGAAACATAAGTACTGGCAGGACAAGCCTCCTGGCAACTCCTCACCTTGAGCGACTCCTCTGGTCTGCCGCCGAGGTCTGGTGCTGATGCTGATGGTCCTGCGAGACGCTCAGAAATTGTTTATTCATATCGAGTGCGTTCATCATGACTTAATCGAGGCGACTTGGCGGAATCAAACTGCAAGCGAAATCAGATTGGATGGGTCAGGTTATCCATCTATAAAAGTATATATGTGATGTGATCCGCATGGGAATGTGTCGGGCTTTTTGTTTTATATGTTGGCGCTGTGCATGCCGTGCATATCAAGGCCTGACTGCGAACTACTGACTGCGGAATATGGAATACGGAATCGCGAAGCACCCGGCGCTCACGTTCCGGAACCCACAATGCGCACAGTCATGCAAATAGCTGGCGGGGCCTTTTGGCCACAGGAATCGAAATCAATTACACAATAGACTACATTCAGCCACAGTCGGACGGACACGTGACAATAGATCGCACGAAAAGTCCATCGAAAAATAAATGCAGTGTATGTGTGTGCGGGAGGAGTGTGTATCAGTGGAGCGATGTATCGATGCCATCGGATTCGGGCCAGGCAATTTGGCCTTTTGTGTCTAATGGATGCCATTAGTCGGCTCACAGCACAAAGGACCTCCTCCCACACACACTCACACACTCATTGTGTGTTGGCCAAAGTCGATTCAGCCGTTCGAATTGAGTTCGCCACGGAGTCCATTCTGCAGGCACATCAACTTTTGGGTTAATTGAGCCTGCGGTTCTGGCCAGTGCAAAAAAATGTATAGATCAGAGTGAGTAATTAGATAACAGCGCGTTTTGTAATTTGGAAATGAAAATAAGGAGTTTTTATTAGGGGATTTATATACTTCACAAACTTTCATTGTGTTTTAATTAAAATAAATACAATATAATATATGTTTAGATGCAATACTGGAATGAACAGTTTGAGTGTAGAGCTTTCCTGTGTTCTTCAAAAAGGATTACTTTAGACAACTTTAAATAATACAAAAACTTTCAGTAAAATAAATACTCTAAATTATATTTCTAAGCAGAACAGCTCGAAAACTTGGTTTGAACATACACTCTGAGGGGAGTGCGAGTGCGATCAATATACAGATAAAAATATAACTTAGAAACTTTATATTTTAATAACTTCCATATTTATTCTTCGATTTAAATCACATTTTCAGAGCACCTTCACACAAATGTTACTTCTTAGAAAATGTAAAAGTACACATATGTTACACATTTTTCATAAGTTAAGGCACTAAATTATATTACCCCTTTACCCTAACAGCTGACACATTAACACAGTAAAATATTAAACAAATTTCTTCAAGATGTTAAAAAGTTTACTCCATGAAAACCTTTTAGTTTCACTTGACAAATGTTTAATGAAAACCTTTTATTTCCTTCGTCCTTTTCCAAGACCCCTAGAATATTTAAGTCAGCTTTGATTAAATTCAATACCCGACCGATTTTCAACAGCGATGCGGCCTCAATGAGTCCTGAACGGTGAGTGTCTGTCCGTAATCCCAGAGCTACAGGTAACGTGAACCGAGCATATGGGTCTAAATTGGACTGTGTATGCAGCTATGACCTACTTAAATCGGTTGCACGGGTGTGAGCGGGTGTCAGGATTCGGGGAAAGAACGAGACAACAGGCAACAGGTGAGTTATAGCAGCGTAAAAAAGGCGGAAAATGCCTGAGCCAAAAGCCAAAGCACTCACCAACACACGCATGTGTGGCGTCGGGGGCAGGAGGCAGGTTCTGGCCATAGAGTTTGCAATGTGTCAAGGACGAGTATTGACACCTGGCCGATGCAATCAACCCCTGGACAGCAGGTGAGATGTCAAGTGAGTCCACAGCAGCATATGTCAATAAAGGCGAGTAGCAATTATAAACTCAATTAGGCACATTAAGGACTATAAACTTTTGGCAAAACTTTCGTATTTGAGGATTGGAAGAGATTTTGTTGGTTGAAGAAACTAGTTAAGCTTCAAGATCGAAATAAATATTAATTAAACTTTTAGATAGATAAAGATTAAATTAACTTAGTAAGCTTACAAAAGACACACAAATCGTTCTAATACTTATAAGCACTTAATTATATATATTCTGAACATTTCCATAAGAGCTAAGGAAGAGTAAAACATTAATCTGGATGCCTAATAAATTCCCCTAATTATTTTCATAAGAAAATTCTTAGTAAATGTAATAAATCCCATAAAGTTCTCAGAGTTACATTCAACTATTGATCAGATAATTAGCATTTATGGCAATTACAATTTCTTGGCCATTCCAGCTAACAAATATTTAACCTTCCAGCACTTGAACTGGGCAAATATGCAGCCGCGCACATGGCTATGCATAGAATTTTCCTATTACCACACACACATACATGCCAAGAATCCGCATGCGAGTCCACATCCGAGGCCGGATCCGGATAGAATAAAGGGTCGGGGGGGACAGGATAAACACACAAATTCTATTTACTCGGCATTTGTATGCTGAACACCAATTCCAAACTCATATGAACCATAAATTGTTTGCTTTTGTGCCGTCCTGTGCCCCCATTCCCAATTTCTTGTGGCAGTTTTCCCAGCGAACTTGCAACGCAAAAGCAGAACCACTCAGGCATATCGGGACTAGGGACTTGTAGGAGTAGGAGGAGGGACTAGGAGGGCTTTTAAATTGTATTAAGTCGAAGGCGGACGAAGGCAACGGCAAGTAGAAGTAGTCCTCCCCCCGGCAACAGCATTTGAATTTATCGCCGACCTTTAAGGTTATTACCCAAATTGTTGGCGCATTTGCCAAGTGTCAGGCGCTCAAATTCCAATCACAAATCAGAAATCTGGGCCCTGTCAGAAAAAGGTTGAAATTCCAATACAGGCCAGCCTCCGCCCAGAACCCACTTGGACAATTGTTCCCCGTGTGCGCCTGATTGCTTTAGTAAACATTATTAAGTATACGTCTAGTAGGCTCAGCCCAGCCCTGCTATGCGAAAATATTTGCTCAAAGTTGGCGCACAAAATTACATTTTGCGTATGGAAATGGCACTGGCATTCGGAGTTAATCAGCTTGCTTGAAATTGTTTCGCTGCTCGCAGACAGAAACTCGAACAAGAACTCGGAACTTGGGACTCGTTCTCTAAGCCCTGCGGGGGGATTAGCAGAGTCAATTTGAGCGCTGGGCAGTCAATGAAACGAGTACAGATTTCCGGCACATTCCACAGAAAGCGGTTACTCCTTCAATTCGCACTCAATCCGAGGGAACCTCTTCGGATTACGCAAATTCTTGCACAGCAGAGAGTTGAGCAACAGTTGCGGGGCCTTTTCCCCTGAGGGAGATGAGCAAAAAAATAAATAAGGGTTAGGACATAATCCATCTTGCATAAGCTGTGGCGAAACCGAAAAGGAAATCATTAAAAGGACACCACATGAGGCCGTAGTTATACAAGGCTCGGGCCAATTACCGAATGTCTGGCGGACATCCTGGCGGACTCCCCTCTGAGCCAATCAGCCACATGATTTGGGTACGACAGATTAGGTGTATAGTATATTTATTTTTATAGCATATATATTTTATATAACGTATAATTGTGTGTGGACGGGGACTGGGGGGCAAATTCAAATTCCAGGCTTGGCATTCTTGGCCCAGAGCCCCAGGTCAGCGTCGGAGTTCTTGGAATTTCATTACAAGGACATCCTGGTCAGGCCGAAAAAGAAAATTCTGGCAACGTGTGTGTGTGTGCCCAGCATCTGAGACCGGCTCTGCGCTATTCGTAGAATTTGTAGGCAACTGTAGGCAACAATTTTTGCACGCACTTGGCCTTATTTATTACGTATTCACTTTTGGCCAGGCATAATTTAAATTTATGGCCCCTCGCCGGTTACGTCCTCATTTGTCTGCCGGGACCGGGCACACACATAAATTACGGCAGAGCATTTAATTAGTTTTCTGCAGCATCGCCTTGGCTGCTGGCAGGTTACAGTTGTGGCTGGTGCTGGAGCAGCAGCGGCAACATCACTTTTCCCCCATTCAAAGAGTCAAATTAGATCAATTCGCGTTGTATAGCATACTTTTATGTGTTCGCCAAGCAACAGTATTAAGTATACGCACGAGCACTTAACTACACTGAGTTTACTAGACATCAAAGCGATGTGGTCGGGGGTGTGCAGAGTGTAGATATGTTGATACCCTTTACTTTAGATTAACTCTTTTTTGTTATATAAGAAGCATATATGCATAAATTTGTAGTGTCTTTATATTATAAAATTATTAAACAACTATTAAATTATTAAAATTCTATATTTAATGGATTGATTAAAAATGGAAATTCATGGCAAAAGAAACTCTAATAATTTTTAAAACAAAGAAACATAACAAAGACTTATGGAAATGCATAACGTATACGCCATGTCGTCCCATGTTTGCAGGAAACGTAACTTAAGGCTTAATGGAATATAAGTTCTCTTAAATAAAGTTATTATTATTTAATATAAAAATTATAGCAACAGAAATCGGTTCAACTTATAAAAAAAAACAGTATAATAATAATAATAAATTATATTACGTATACGCACAGGTGACACCTGCTCCTAGGTAAGATAACTTTGAATCTAATTAATAGAAAAGAGTAAGGAATATTTCCACGTTTTGACCTGTCTTTTCAACTAATACACCCAACCTTCTCGGCATTTCCCCATCAAGCTTATGTAACTCAACCGCCGTGTGTGTGCCACTGTGGAATTGTTTCTCTAGCAGACAGCGACTAAAAAGGGGCGGCAACAGCTGGGTAGGGCGCCACGCCCATACAATTAACAAACAAAATATTAGAAACACATACACAGACACACACAGTCAGGCACTCGGAGTGCCATTGTTAGTAATTGTACAATCAGAATTGCGATGGTGTGCGATATAATGTGATTGTGAGCAGTATGTATGTGAGTTTTAGATGGCGCGTGCTGCGAATGGCTTTAAAGGATGCCAGCAGGGGGAGATGGGAAGCTGGAGAAGCTCTAGGCAGGCTCAGAGTTGAAACAGGCGTTTAGCAATTGAAACGTGTGCGTGTGTGTGGTGCGGCTCCAATGTAGCCAACTTCCGCCAGACGCCCGATTCGATTTCCATTTCCACTTCCACTTCCACTTCCTTCGCTTCCATCACACACACACACATCTCACTCTCGTTCATTGCCTTGACTGACAACCATCGCAGATGGAAGGCGTCTCTGTGTCCTATTACTGCCTTATCAGCCCCGCCAGCACCCAGTCCGGTGCCATCGCTGGGCATCCATTTCATTGCGTCTCATTTCCGCTGCCAGTTGATAGGCCACACGAGATGCAACCACTTGTGCACAGTGGAAAAAGATGGAGTAAATTGGTAAATTAATCACTAGCAAACAGGGTTCGGTAGTAAGACAATCAGAAGCTCGTAAATAAAGGCTTTTAACTATTTAAATTCCTTAGAAATAACAAACTTTTCCCTTAAATGTAATTTGTGATAACCATTAATCTAGAAAAGCTAATGAAAGTGCCTACTGTAATTGGACTCTGGTAAATGAGCCTGCCCAGCAATTGTTTGCCTGCCACTCAGTCACTCCTCCAGCACTCCTCCAAGCTCAACAAACTGCGTTAAATGTCACATATTTGCATACACATGCCAGGATGTTGTTTTTGCCATTTAGAGGTTCTTCTTGTGTTCCTGGAAATGTACTTCATTGTAGCCGAAGCTGTCACACAACTCTCCAGCCTTAAATGTGCCATTGAATATGCAATTAGTATGGACTCTCTCTCTCTTTTCCCCTTCCTATTACTTTTCTATGAATTCGTGTAAGCTTTCATGAGTTCTTCACTTTTCTAATTGGTTGCCTGGAAATTATGTTGGCCATGCATTTTCCCGAATAATAAACTGCATTTAAGCTGATTAAGCACACCAAATGGGAAAGCGCTCTTTGCAATATGTGCTGGCAATATCGATTGGCAAGGACTTGAAAGGGGGGGGAGGGAAAAGCATGATTGCTACCAAAAAATGTGGCAGAGTACACAAAAAATGCCATTAGGCCATTCCAACGATTAGACACAAAATGCATACTTAATTCTGTCAGAATGCCAGCCAGTCAGTCAGTCAGTCAGTCAGTCAATCAGGATTGCAGCTGACATGGCCAACAGCAGGCGATGATAACAATGCCGAGCATCGAGCATCCAGCAATTTACAGGATGCGTTCGGATACATTGTACGAACACAATTTACTGTCATCGTCAACGCCATTGTCCTCTTTGTCAATTTACGTTCCGATTGGGTAGAGGGAGAGGCTGTGAGCTGTAGCTGTGGGCTGCTGGAGTGGCCTTAGCTGAGTTTGTTTGCCCAAGTCTGGTCTGGAGCTGGGTCGGCGAAGCCTCCGCTTCACTTTCATTAGTCGTTGCGGCAATGTTGGTCCTTTGTTTCTGACATCCCGATGGGCGCACGTGGCACTGTCCGCGATAAAATACGGTGCGGCAAGGATCCAGCTGGATGTTGGGTGATGTGCGCCGCCTGCCTGCCCTGCCCTGTCAGGCAATGTGGTGCGGCTTATGATGCCTGGCCAAGCACTGATGGCTGTCTGTCTGTCAGCCAGTGGCTCTGGCGATGTGTGTGCAAATAGATGGAACCAGGCAAGCGGAAGTAGAGGAAGGATGAAGGGCAGAGAAGCCTGCCACAAGCAAGGAGAGGTATAAGGTATACTTTCTATCAATCAGTGTACTTCAGCATGACACAGAGTTTTCTATCGAATAAAATAGTAACAGAGTCTAGAAAGAAGCCTTAAATATTAGCAAATGATAACTCAAAAAGTCTATAACTTTTTTATTGATTTTAAGTTCAAGTTTCTTTCCAGTGTACACGCCAGTGGAGGAAGGTTGGACACATCCTGTGTATCGTGTGCATCGAACCGTTAACGGCAGACAGCTGAGCAGTGGAACCACAGTGGAGCAGTGGTACATTGGAGCAGCGATAGGAAGCCGCACAGCTGCGGTCATGTGCAACACATAGTTAATATAGTTGGCAAAGCTAAGGAAATACGCGAAGCAAAGAAGAGACTGAAAAGGAGAAACGAAACCAACAACAATCTTCCATTCTGCGCCACAATCCCAGGACATTTTCCCGCCTTCGATCCCGCCGAGCAGGTTTGTTGGCCAACAGTCTGTCTGCATTGTCGACGGTTTGAGCGGAAATTGATTTTCGTACTTCGACGCTTCTGGGCTGTAATTTATGAGCGATTCTCTTGACTGCAGCCCGTTCCATGGCCCACCCACCGCTTTTGTCAATTAAATGTCAGTTAAGCTTTTGGCTCGCCAGCCGCCCTTTGCCCGCCTTGAATTGCAATCAGTTGACATTCTAGGGGGACACCGAACTGGGTGGCTGGTGGTTCTGTGGCGGCGAGCTCCTCACATCTCAAGGACACACACGAGCCACAGGCTGAGATGCTGCAATGCGCCATACCCATTTATTTAATTACGCCCAAGAATCGCCTCCCACTGCCGCCCACTTTCGATTTAATTCTCGCAGAATGTTGCCCTGGATTCGGATTCATTAAAATCATATCAAAGCAGTCGCAGGCAGCAATTTATCTCTGCCATTAAATCGAATGGCCAGGAGAACGAACGATTCCGTACGACCCTACGCCGTTGTCCTGGGCATTCCTGGGCATTGCCAGGACAATGTCTTTGTTAATAAATTCCTTGGTAATTAGCATTTGCATAGGTCGCAAGACTAAATATTTGCATATCGATTTGGCGCCTAAGCTGCTTCAAAGGATGCCCTGGTTCCTGGCTAGAGCTTTAACAGATAATTAATTTGATCATTTAATTATGGGAGTAGTTTTTCGGTAACTTAAAGGTGTGTTAGTTATTATATAATTTTGTATAGTAATTGCATTAAAAGAGCATTTAAAAATCAGGTTACTGTAAAAACTTTACTATTAAAGGAACCACTAGAGTCTTGTTTCAATTTTGCATATTTTAATTATTGAAATTATATAATTTGTAGCACTTTAAATACTTAAAAAAACTCAAATTAATTTAAATTGATTATTCTCCGGCTTTAGAACTTTTCAATTATTTAAAATCCATTCTAGATTCGACCTTTAAGTCCTTGCTAGATCCCAAGTTCTAGTTCAAGTATATGAAGCTCAAAAGTCAGGCCGTTTTTTGGGATGTTACATTCGCACGTAGCCGTCGGGGATAACAGATCTTGTCCTGTCGATGGCCAAATTATTCAGACATTTTCAAATATCGTTGAGCTCATTTAAATGCAATTTCCAGCGTTCCCTAACCCCCGAAATGGACCGTCTGGCCCGGTTTGGTTTGGTTTTCGTTCACCCGGATCCGGGTCCAGACACAGCTAATTGATTTCTCATTAGCCGAGAAACGAGCGGAGACTTGGCAAATGCGAAATTGTTGATTCGAGCCTTTGCAGGAGCGTGCCCCGAAAGGACAACTCGTATACCTAACGAAAAATACAAAAAAAAAAATGTAGATTCGCGGCAATAGAAATAAAAACCTGATGAGAGTTGAGGCTGGCCAAGGCCCGAATAGGAAAATTCTTGTATTTTCTTATTTTCCCTCGTTTTTTTTTTCTTGTCTCATTCTTTTTCGTTCAATCGATTTTCGTCCTGCGGGTGAGTGTGAGGGTGTGCGGGTGTGTTTGTATTCGCCTCTTCCAAATTGAGTTCGAATGCTGCGCGAATGGCCGAGGCTTTGCTTTTGGGTTTTTGGGTTTTTGGGGATAGCACAAGTTGATACAACTTGGGCAGCGGCGAACAACGTGACGTTTAAGTGTGATTCCTTGTTGCCTACTGGTATGTATGTGCTGTGTGTGTGTCCCGTGTGCCGTGTCCTGTGTGTGTGTGTGTGCCAGTGTGTGTATCTGCCTTGTTGCCCTGTTTGTTTTCCACTTCAACTCTGCCTGGGCCTAAGGTTCAACAAATTCATCCTCTCATCTTATCTCACTCGCTCGTCCTCCTCAGTCTCTCTTAGCTCTCTTTGTCTTCCGCTGTCTCTCTCTCTCTCTCTGTGAAGCTCTCTTTCTCTGCTGGAGGCTTAGCATTTTTCGTGCCTAAGTCAAATAATGCGCTAACACATCATTTCACACTTAAATGCTGTAAAAATATGCATAAAGCTTTCGGCAAAAACTCTTGGTACAGGCAAGCTTCTATAAATCGAACCTTGATTTACTAAGTATCTTAGAGACACGCTGACTATAAATAATATCCAGTATTCTCCATAAATCCCGACGTTTTTTTTTAATTCCTAAAAAGTGTTTAAAAAAAATTATAAACAATATGTAACACATATAAAACACCTTTTAAAAACTGTATCAATTTGTACCATCATCAAATTCCATTGCTTTTATATATTTGTTTGTGCCCCCTTTTTTTTCCTCTTGCATGTTTATTACAGCTGTCATTTTGTGTGAAAAACTTTTATTTGCGTTGAAAAAATACTGGCGAAATTTGCCTGTGGTGTAAATAAATCACTTCCATCGAATTTTATTCAGCATTTTCAAAAGGCGTTAAATTCAATTTACACCCGCTTCCCAGAACTTTTTGTGAATGCCTGCGAGTCAGATAAGAGGTTAAGTCATATTTTATTGGGATACAATAGTAAAAATATAAGTAAACAGTATGGTATTAACTTTTGGAGCATAATTTAGTCAAAATTAAATTAATTAAAATACATATTAATGTTTTCATTCAAGGCACTCTCAAACGATTACTTCGAACGACTTTAAAAGTAAAAGAAAACTAATTTAAAACTAACTTAAAAGTAAACTAAAAAGGTAAAAGTATAAAACTACGAAAATACAATAGATATGATAATATTTTATAATCAGAAGAACAGCTATAAAACATGTATAATAAAAGCGTAAGTGATAAAGGCCTCTAGGGCCTTTCTGTGGTCTTGGGAGTATTCCAGCTTTTCAATAACACACATAAAAGACTTAGAGATATTTCCCTATAACCTCGCAATACTTCCTGCGTCTATGCCTTCCAATGAATTAATAAATCTCCTTAATTTGCCATAATGTTCTCCACTTGTGTTAACCAATTTTGTGGGCTGCCTGCCAGTTGTGGAAGTTCGACTGTATAGAGAGGTCGTGTGTTACTTACATATCTCAATCGCTGTCGCTTGTCTGCTCACACTTGGCGGTTGTCACTGCTGATTTTGTTGTTGTTGTTTTTGTCGCTATTATTGTTATTGTATTAGTTGTTGGAGCTGCTGGCGTTATTTGTGCTTTTGTTGTTGTCGCTGTTCGTTGGCAGCCAGCATCAATCTCTGTCCAGCATTTTGGCATCTTTCTGCTTCGTTTTACCCTCTTCCTCTCCTTTTGCTTCTGCTGCTCGTTCTCCTTTTCTTTTTTTCGTCGGGTCTGTTTGTTTGCCCTGCCTTGGGGCCATACACCTCAACGATGTTGGGTTTATTTTATATTTATTTCGTGCGTTTTTCGAGGTGCCGGGCGATATGAGAGGGTGTGGGGAGCAGCGGGAGCAGGCCAAAAATATGAACCTCCTTGCCGTGTGAGTGTGTCTCTTTTAGTGTGTGTGTTCGTGTGTGCGTGTGTATATATTTGCCTTGATATTTTAAGTATCCTGTTTGCGCTGTTTGCTGCGGCTGCTGCCTCTAATTCTTCTTCCCTCACGTTTCGGCGTATTATTTGCGTAAATAGAATTTTCGTTTACGTTTTCCACACACTTGGCGCTCTCTCTTTGTGTTGCCAAAATTAACTTTGATTACCAACCACGGGCTTCGCTTGAAAATACTTGACTTGTAAAAATATATATATATATAATCCACTTTTTGGGATCCAGGTGCAAATAACAATGTGCAAGTTACAGCTAATTTATTGTCCCATTCTCACGCACAGCCGCTCGCTCGGTCGCTCTCGCACACTATTCACTCACACACAATAGCAATTACAGTTAGCCTGCATTGATGTATTGTCTTGCTGCTTCCTCTCCTCCATCGGCTTTAATTTCACTCAAGTGTATTTTCCTACTCTCCCTCCTGCCTCACTCTTACTCTCTTTCTCCCGTCTCCACCTGTCTCCTCCTGCCTCTCTACCTATCCACTTTGCCTAGCGTAAAGCTTTTGTTGTTGTGCTAGTAGTGTTGTCCCTGCTGCTGCTGTGTGTGTGTGTGTGTAGTTGTGGTTGTATTTGTTGGCTTTGTTATGGCTGGTCTCTCTCTCCCCTGGTCGCTGATGCTGCTGCTGGCCACCACAGCTGTTGTTGCTGCTGCTACTTCTGCTGATGCTGCTGATGCTGGTGCTGCACGCGCCGCCTCGGTTAGCACGTGCTGTTGGCCACGACGTCAGTCAACGACAACCGCCTACGCACTGCAGGCGCCGAATCGGCGGCGCTGGAATTTCAATTACGATTTTCGCTGGCGAGCCGCCTTTCCTAACTGTCTCTCGGGCGCTCTCTCGTTGTCCTCGTGGTGAATTCGCCGCCGCGTTCTCTTCGCTCGAAGCCTAAGCCTAAAGCTGAATTTCCAAGTTAACTTCGATTGTCAAAGGTTAGTTGTTTGGGTAAAAGCTGGGCTCTTCAGGCAAATTTACCTTTATGAAAATGAAACCTTTGTTAGGGATCTCTATTATTTGCTTAAAAAGACTAAATTTCATAGTCCAACGTGTCGAATGAGTAATTTCTTAAAGTCTAATTAATCACAATTTGGTGGAAAATAAAATAGAAGCCCTTATGTTTCATGTTCTATGCTTGTTTTTGGCATACGAAGTGTGTAGATTCTGAAAAGATCTGGACTATTTGTTTCAAAAGAAGAAAGAGCCCACGAGGCGGATGAGTAATTTTTGTAAAATAAAATTACTCAAAATTAGCGATAAATATAATGAACATCTACATAAAGCTACTAGCTTGTTCTAGTTTAAAGAAGATGAAAGAGCGGAGGGTTCAAATGGTATAATTTTGTAAAGAATATAATTTAGCAGGGGCAACACTGCGTATGATTAATGCGTTAAGACATTTTATCGAAGAATTGTAAAAGCTCAAATTAATCAATCATTTAAGTATTGTATAATATCAGAAATAATTCAGATAATACTATGGAATCAAACCTTATAAACGAAATTATAGAACTATAAGGCAGTCTACAAAGAGCGTCAAGATAATTTAAAATAAAACTTTGGTTGGCATTATTATAAATCGTAAACAAATTTGATATTGAACATTAATGAACATTTAATAAAAGTTGAGTTAGCTTTGGATTTATTAAAGCGTTGTCCACAATGATTGTTCCTTAGTTTTTTAGCTTATTTTGCATTCTATCCTTTTAGTTAATAAAATATGATTAAAAACAATAATTATTCACAAGGTTTAAACTAGTAAAATTATAATATTCAAATTAAAATGAACCGATAAATATATTAGAAACCAGAATGATACCCACCAACAGGCAACTGAAGAGGACACTCTTCCAAACACCAAAGAAAGAGCGTTTAGCTAAGAAGAGAGCGAACTCTCTCGCCCAAAACTCACCACACATCCGATGGCGATGGGAAAGAAAGTGAAAGCCATTAGCCGGCTGGCAGCGAGGTACGCTCCCAGGACTCTTCTCCCAGCCCCTTCCCCGCCAAGGTGAACACGGATTGACTTCTCACAGCCAAGCCGAGTGGGATCCCCGTCCGCTTGCATAATGCGCTTTTGTGTGGAATTAACAATTGCCTGTACTTGCAGCATTTGCAGGTTGCTATTATTTATTGCTTTCACTTACACAATGGCACGAGAGCCCCATGTGCCCTTCCGTCTCACACTCCACTCCACTCCTCCTATCATCGCATTCTCACAGCTGAGCAAAAACAAAGCTCAGCTGCAGCAGCAAAAGGATATGGCAGCAGGAAGAACGACAACAACAAGGCGCAAGGAAACCCGGCTAGGAAGTCATAAATTCCCACAGCGGTTAACAGGTGCATTTGAAATGTTCGCCCTTAAAAAGAGATAAATGCATAAACTTGTGGGGTCCTGCGATTGCGTGTGCCATAGAGTACAGTAGCCAGTCGCAGGATAAAGTTAGTGATTCGTAAAGGGATTTTTTAGTTATATTTTTAAATTATACAATTTGTTTCGTGATACTTTTTAATTCGCATATGATTTAGTCTTTACTTTGTGGTAAATACTCAGAACTATATACCGGTGATGACAACTACATATGTAGATTTATTTATTATCTTATCTTTGCCAAGATCTAGATCTAGACGTTCTTTTTCCTTTCAACTTGCTATTTAATTTCTCGCCGTAAAATCCTCATAACATCATTAGCACTTTACTTCTTTCGAAATTATTTTTTCATCGATTATCTTTTCAAGAAATATTTGAAGCAACTTTTAAAACACTAATTAAAATGATTTGACGGGCACTAGTGCGGCAGATAGTAAGCCAACTTTCACTGGAAATTAATCATCTTCCGGACAACACATTGGCCAGCTTTTGGCCATCAATCATTATGTGCATTAGCCAACACTGACTCACCTCAAAATTCTGGTCGGTTTAACTGCAACTGGGGTAACGAGGTCCACGAAGTGCACTGCTCGGCGGCTAAGGCCGAATTCAAAGTCAATGCCAGGAGGCGAGAGCCAATCCAAATTCCGCAATGTAGCGTCGCATTCGGTGGAAATTTATGCACAATCCCCGGAGCTCGAGAATGCGAACTGTGAGTCAGCGGGATTTCTGCGCGGAAAAGCTGAGTGACACGCTGACAGCAGAGCTCGGAAACTCCGTTAGCAGAGCCGCCTGTTGCATGCCACCAATGCCACCACTCGGCACACACCATACACACACACCCCAAACAGCCCACCGAACAACGCCCGCCGCTTGAGTGGCAGCTCGGCGTGGCGTTAATAAGCGCCTTTTCCACGGAAATTCCCATCGAGTGCCACTTGAAACGGGAGTGCTCACAGTGCCGTTGTTGTTTGTTGTTTAATGAAAGCTTTCATCGCAGGCGGCAGTCCATTAGGTATGAATCTAAACAAACGCAGTGACCCTTTGGAAAATCCAAAATGGTTAATCACACTTAAGTCCTGCGCACAGAAACAAAAGACGAATTCTTAGCTCAATGGGAGCAAAGGAGAGCATTGTGTGGAGGACATTTCTTAAGGTGATTTCATATTGTTTAGGTTTAAGTTTATATATAAGGAAACATTCCGAAGTGCAAAGAAATTAATAAAAAAATGTTACAAATCTTTTGCTTGCACAAATGTTTTCTGGCTAATACATTTTGTATTATACAATTTTCTAAGTATATTCTAGTTATTATTAGCATTCAATAAAAATTGATATTTTAATGGATTTTTAAGGGATATAAAAATATATCTAGTTAATATTTTTTATAATTTTCTTTTAAAATTGTGAATGCTAGGGAATATGTTGAGAAATTTGGAAAATTGTCTAGATAGCAGCAGAAAACAGCAACATTTTTCTTAATACTGGACTGAAGAATATCTATAACTTAAAAAATAGCGTATTTTAGTTAAGAGGGGCAAGATTTTGCCTCACATATATCCTTTGAATGGTGTGGTAAAGAAGGTCGAGCAGAGAAATTTTTATAGAAAAGTCAGCGAAATATCATGTACATATGTGTATTTATACACTGAAACCCTTGCCTACCCTTGGGGGCTTTAGAGTTCTGAGTAAAAGATATTTTATCATTGGATAAGTTTCCCAGAATATGGACTTTTCCAGAAGCTTTGTGTTCCTGTTAGTTACTGATACCTTTGCTTTGATAGTCCTCGTCTTAAATTAAATCTCAAGGCTAAAGATCCTTTGCTTATTGTTGGCTCCTTAGCCACCCACTCTTCTCCTCCTTGTAGCCTCGAGACGACGGCTGGCATTTTGAGGGTGCAGCAAGTTGCCGACGGCAGCGAGAAATGCGATGAGGACTCTAAAACTTTCCACTTTCCACGCCGCACTAATCGGATTTCATTTAATTAGTTGCTCAAAGGAACGAAGCTGCAGAGTGTGGAGAATGGAGAACGACGAGCGCAACAACAGCAAATCAACAGCAACAACAATAACCACAACGGAAAGAGTGCAAAGACAAAGCGGCTGAGCACTTTTTTATTACACACCGAGAAAAAAGAAGGGCGAGATGGCCGCATGTAGCGCGGCAAATTGTCAGGTGCTAAGCTTTGATAAAGTGCGCACTCGAAGGGACGACGAAAAAGTTAAGCCTGGTCGGGGACGGGGAAATTGCCCCCAAACGAAATGCAGACAGGAACATTTATTAAACGTGAGACGCGGCGAGTGGTTTTTGTTTGCCTTTGTCCAGAAACGAAAAGATCACACTTACTGCGTTTATGCGACATTGACTTGGCAAAGTCAATTTAAAGATATATTTTTGGAAAAGAAAACCAATCTGATTTAAAAACTTTGTGTATTTATTGAAAAGGTAGGTCCCCAGCATAAGCTAGAACTTATATGACTTGTGAGAGATACTTCAAATTGTTATCGATCTTCTGTCATGATTTCTTTATCTTCTGTAATACGATCATTAAAATTTTCTGCGGAGAACTAATAAGCTATGCCCATTATTTTTATTTTTAAATAAGAAGATGGATTTAAATCCTTAAAATTGCATTCAAATAAAAACCAAAAAGAAAGCATATTTTAAAAAGCCAGTTGAATCATAAAAATGTATCATAACTAAGCCAAAAATGCTTTTATTTCAATTCAGAAAGCTGTTCTGTTCTAGTTTTTATAAGGTTAAAAATTATTCTTTTTTTTATTAATTTTCAACAAATTTAATAATGAAACACCTTAAAATTTTATTTTTTTTTTAATTTTAAATGTTATTATCTGCCAAATAAGGATAGATCGACTCGGCTGTCGATGCTGATCAAGAATTAATATGATTTATAGGGTCGGAAATGACTCCTTCACTGCGTTTCAAGCCTCTGACTAAAAATGTAATTCTCTGAGGGGTACAAAATAAAGGACTTCTGATAATGGACTTTTGATAATGGACTCCTGATCATGGACTTCTGATTCTGTATCCCTTAATACAAATCATAAATTCCCATGCATAAACCAAAAATATATACTCTCTTTCTCGCTCTTACCGCTGGCCAAAGTTTCTCTTTGAAAGTTTCATATGGGAAATAACGGGAGCTCAGGTAACGGTAACTGAAATGTTGCCATCGCTGATTTCAAGCAAATTGGCTGTGTCTGTGTAAGCAGGACGTATGTGTGTTAGCTGGGGTTTTTGTTTATGGAAAGTGTTATTGTTTGACTTTGAACTTTCCGCTTGTTTGCCGTCCATACGCGGGTGTGGGGGTTGGGTGTGTGTGTGCTGTGGACCAAAGCCGAAAATGGCCCAAACAATATCATAAAATTTAATGCGCTCATATTTCATGGCCTAACAAACGCACGCATACTCGCACTCGCAAAACGGATCTCGAAAAACCCAGGGCTGGGCAAATACATAAATCAACCGGGCAACTTTATCGCTTTATTTTTAAGCTCACTGCCAAAATGATTGAAATGTTTTTGCAGTCGAATAAAAAGAGGATTTGCATGTGGGGTAATAAAAACTCTGGCTATTTGTTTTTTTTTTACTGAAACCTGCAATTCAACTCTTTCTTTTCGCGAATAGTTTTCCAATAAGCCCTTGCTTGGGGTGGGCTTATCATGCCATTTTCTATTTTTGGTCCGCATTTTTATTTTAAGCTTGGCGATAACAGCAAGCAACAAGTATTTACAAATTGTCAAGTGATTATCTTTTTAACATTAATTGATGTGTCTTAAAAATAGTCACCTTTAAAAGTTTTTAGGGAGCTTTGATAAACATTGTCGCTTAAAGCGTAACAAAAACAACACACTTAAACTATTAGCAAAATAAATCATAGACGCTAAATTACAAAATCCGTTCTTTATAATCTAAGGGTATAGATTATCTTGTTGAACGCTGAACACAACTCAACTGTTCTGTGAGTTCTACTTGAAGAGTTACGCATACGCCCTGTTTGACGATCTCGGAAAAACCATGTAGTTGTTTTTCTTTATTTTTTCTAATTGTTAAAAAAAAGGCAACCGTTCTAAACACGCTGTTAGTTATTATTATTGATTTAAGTTTGTTTCTTCACAAAGAGGAGACATCACTTTAATGCACTATAACTATAAACACATAATTAACAGCATTTTTTCTGCAACACCATTCGATTTCTAAAAGCTTGTATAAACGATATTGAGATAAAGAATAATGGTGAAAGAATCACTCAAGAGTTGCGCTAGCTCTCCGGATAAGTACTTACTGACGAGGGACGCTGGGGACCGGCACAGTATCCGTGTTTAATGATAAGAAAAGAACTTTCTACGCACCAGAGTGCTTCAGAGTCTTTGAAAGGGGGACGGAAATCGTGGCGGTAACCGTTAACACGTAATGATACTAATATTAGTATATATTAGCGCGAATTTCGCGCTTTTCCAAAATTGGAGCGATAAACGCACCACTTTTAACGCGGACAGAACATGACGGAGGTGTTTTCACAACTATTTTTAGTATAAGTCCATAGCAATGGAACTGCGTTCTTTTGTCGCTCGCATTTTCTTGCCGTTGTGTTTATGATAAGCTCGCGATTTGCACAATTAACAGTGGAGCGGAGGGGGGTCGGTGACCGGAAGGGGCGAGCATCCGCGACACTTATTGTGAATTTCTTGCGCCCGAGCGCGCTTTGTGCATTTAATAGGCATGAAAAAAGAAGCAGAGCTTAAGAAATTTACGCAATGGCATTCACAATGGGGCGGGTTTACAATGCTATTTATTTAGTTTTCCTGAAAAATTAAATTGTTTTTGTAATTTTAAATCTTTATAGTTAAATTTCTTCAAGTTTTCTTTGGAAACATGATTGGACTTTCAATTTGGCGCCAAAAGTTTCCCTGTTCTTTTGAGAAAATGTTTTCGTGCGCAGCAACTTAAACATCCTTTATCTTAAACGCTCGTTTTTCTTAAAAGAATAATATATTACTATTAATAAATTTTAGAATTTTAGTTCCAAATATTAAAATAATAAGGGGACAACGCGAGATAAATTCAAATATTTCGGGACTGCCAACTTCTTTGAAACGTACTTATCGATAAACCCGAACTTTTAAAATTGTCTTAAGTCGATCACTTTCGCGATGTAGTATCGTAAGCTTAAACATCGATGTGCAAAAACATCGATGTTTCAAAAAGTTTTAAGAATATTTTTAAAATGATTTAAATTCTCAATTATGGTTATATACGAAAAATAAAAATATTTATTCCGTTGGCCTCATAAAATAATCGTAAAAAACGAATAACTGAGATCATTTCTTTTTAAAGTCGATGCATCGATGTTTTCATCGATGTTTTTGCACCACTATTCGGCCGGCTCTAGGAACGACATCTGTTTTTTTTATTTGTTAATCATTTAATTTCACATTTAATATACGTGTCCCGCCTAATAACCTGCAATATGGTCGACAATTTGGAGCCCCTTGAACCGAGCCTGCAGAATCTGGTCGAGCAGGACTCGCTTAAGTGGATCTTTGTCGGCGGCAAGGGTGGCGTGGGCAAGACAACCTGCAGGTGAATCAACAACAAAGGCACTTAAGCTTTCCGGCCAATAATTAATTACTTGCTTACATGCATGTTTTCAGCTCCAGCTTGGCCGTTCAGCTGGCAAAAGTACGCGAATCGGTGCTCATTATTTCCACAGATCCGGCGCACAACATCTCGGATGCGTTTGATCAAAAGTTCACCAAGGTGCCCACAAAGGTAACAATTGGACGCCCATGCCCGGCATATTGGATTTTCAGGGCGGGTTTAAACGTAAAAAATTCTATAATTAATATACATTTTGTTAAAACTTCAGGTCAATGGAATCGACAACCTGTTCGCAATGGAAATCGATCCAAATGCTGGCCTTAATGAGCTGCCCGATGAGTACTTTGAGGGCGACAACGAGGCGCTGCGTGTGAGCAAGGGCGTAATGCAGGAGATGATTAATGCCCTGCCCGGCATCGATGAGGCCATGAGCTATGCCGAGGTGATGAAGCTGGTCAAAGGCATGAACTTCTCGGTCGTGGTATTCGATACGGCGCCCACGGGACACACGCTTCGCCTGATCGCATTCCCCCAGGTCGTAGAGAAGGGCCTGGGCAAGCTGCTGCGGCTCAAAATGAAGGTAGCGCCACTTCTCACTCAGTTTGCCTCAATGCTGGGCATGGCGGATGTGAACGCGGACACACTCTCCCAGAAACTGGACGACATGATGGCCGTTATTAGTCAGGTTAACGAACAGTTCAAGAATCCGGTAAACAATACATCGACATTTCCAAAGGCTTTATTTCCTTCTAAGGTGTACAATTTTTACGACAGGATCAAACTACATTTGTGTGCGTCTGCATTGCTGAGTTCTTCTCGCTGTACGAGACGGAGCGGCTCGTGCAGGAGCTAACCAAGTGCGGCATCGATGTCCACAACATAATTGTGAATCAGCTGCTGTTCCTTCAAAATTCGCACGATTCGTGCAGCATGTGCGCATCCCGCTTTAAAATCCAAGAGAAATACCTTGACCAGATCGCAGATTTGTACGAGGACTTCCATGTGACGAAGTTGCCGCTGCTGGAGAAGGAGGTGCGAGGTCCGGACAGCATCAAGGCCTTCTCAGAGAACCTGATGACACCCTACGAGCCCAAGGGAAAGTCCAATTAGTTGCATCGCTAGGCCCCATCCGTTTGTAAGTTTCGTCCCCCTAAATTGTGAGCTCGAAATAAAATTGAGTTAAGGAAGCGGATCCCCGAGTGGATCATCTGCTTCAACGTGTAAAATGGACGAGGTAGACGGACTATGTATTAAAAATACAAATGAGAGGAAACACTACAGGCCGCTACCCTAACGTTCCAGAGCCGGGCGGGCTGCTCTCCGAAGCCTGCTTCTTGAGCTCCACGTACTTTTGGGCATAGTTCAGGTACGCGGAATCGCCCTGCACAATTGCCGACATGAGCAGCAGGAACTCATATAGATTAACCTTGCCCTGGGCATGGCAATCGATTTCGCTAAGGACATTGTGCATCAGATCCACAGGCACCTCCTTAACGCCCAGACTTTTTATGGCCCTGCAACAGTCGGAGATGGACACGTAGCCGGTGTTGTTGTCATCGAGGCTTTTGAATTGCTTGGCAAAAATTTCCACCTGTCGCACCGGCATCTTAATGGGAATGTTTTGGTGCAGGCAACTCTCATTGGGCAAGCAGCCCATCTGCGAGCTAAGAAAGGAGCGCGCCTCGAAGATCTGCCGGCGCTTTTGCTCGCTCGTCCAGTTCAGCTCCTGGGCCATAATGTTGGCCACCTGCGGCAGTATCTGCTCAGCCGCCTGGACATTGAGGAAGGCCATGCGCAGCCGGCGCGCAACCATGTCCTGCAGCGTGCAGGCAAAGTCCCGAACGCCCTGCTTCACCTCCGCTTCGATGTAAGGGAACTCCGAATGCAGCCGCTTGCCCACAATGGGCCATGACATTCCGCTGCTGTCTGCGGACGCGGCCAGCTTAAAGGCATTCGATCCGTACGTATTCGACAAATGCTCGGCCACGTCGCGCTCCATGCCAAAGTCCTGAACTAGCCGGATAAACATATTTGGGGTCCAGCCGCTGGCTCCGTCCAGTTGGCAGGACCTGGCCGTCGCCGAAGTATCGCTCAGCGGTGTGAGATCTCCGTAGCGAATAGCCGCATTAACCGTGTTCTCGGAAATCGCCCGAAAGGAGGACCAGTTGCCGCCCACCACAGACAGCATGTTTCGGGGTCCCACGTGAATCATATAGTTCTTGGGAGGATTGCGACGAAATAGGCTAGACCGGACGGGGACGGGCACAGGCTTGTAGCCGCCCCAAGCGGCAAGTACATCACACCTCCTGACGACAAATTTGGGACCCGCGAGCCGCTTGAGGCCCTCCAATAGGTACTGAACGTCCAACTCGGTGGGCTGGGAAGCCAATTGGTCGGGCAAATGGCCGGGCTCCTTGCTGGTGCCGACCAGCGTGTGACCCTGCCAGGGCAGAAGGAATATAGATCGGCCGTCGGCTGTGTGCGGATCGAAGAAACCCACTTTCTCCGGGCAGTAGAAGTGCGGCAGCACAATGATCGAGTTCCAGCTACTCGTGCTCAGCGGCCTTGCCTCCGTATCCTCCATTCGGCGCAAGATATCGCTCATGTGGCCCGTGGCATTGACCACCACCTTGGCCCGGATTTGATACTTCTTGCCCGTCAGTTGATCCACCGCCTCGGCGCCCGCTATGTTGCCGTCCTTGTTCTTGATCAACCGCACCACCTTCATGTAGTTGCAGATGTCGGCGCCGTAGCGAGCGGCTGTCAGGGCTAGCGAGAGACACATCCTCGCATCATCGTGCTGGACCTCATAAAAGACGAAGGCGCCGAACAGCTCCTGCCGCTGCAGCAGTGGAAACACTTGGAGGGCCTCGTCGGCACTCAGATACTGGAAGCTCTTGTTTCCCTTGGGCGCCATCATGTGGTACATCTTCAACTTCATGTAGTACAGGGGCGCCTCCCACCACTTGTGGACGGGCAGTAGGATGGGCATGGCCTGGCTGAGGTGCGGCGCCAGGTTACCGATTTGACTGCGCTCCTTCAGAGAGCAGCGGACTCGCCGGAAAGCCGCAACATCCAGATGCGATATGGCCTGCTCCAAGTCACTCAGACCGTCGTGCAACAGCTTGCTTGACTTTGAGGAGTTGCCACTGCCAAAGTCTTCGGCTTCGACCAGGGCCGCCTTGAGACCCCGCGTGGCAGCATCCAAGGCACAACCGGAACCCACGGCGCCGCCGCCAATGATCAGGATGTCGTACTGAGTACGCTTAAAGGCCTCAAGGCACATCTTGCGCGTGGGCAGCTCGCGTTTCATCTGCGGCACTGGCTCCGAGCTCCCATCGGACCTGGAGGAGCCGGAAGCCAGTCTGGAGCTGCCCAGCATTATCGCCATCTGTATGAACTTGGCCATTTCTGATCTGTTTGCCCTAAAAATTTTGACCGAGACTGTACGGCAAGAGGACGAGTGTAAATAGTATCAAAACGAACAACAAACTGACGGAAATAACAAATTTGGGAGAACTTTTTGCTTTTTTGGAAATATGTTTAATGTACATACATGTCTCGTGCCTCAAATGTTGGAATATCAACTGGGAAACAGAACTCTAGCCCCGCCGTCTGAAGGAATTACAAGGGTAGAGAGGGTTGTGTACATAAAAATGCCAAATGCCAAAAATGTAACATTAAAACTTAGCACAAATTTACTATTAAAATCGCTCCCGCTCCGTTGGCTCCGTCGCCGCTACTCCACAACCTCCTCCTAAACCTCTCTCCGGGCCTGTGACTTTTGAGCGTTCGTTCGTATATTAACTAATTGGCTCCGGAGCGGGGTGGGACTTGTTTGGATTCACTACTGTTTGGCAGCACCGAAAAAGAACTTGTAGAAGAGCGTGGCCACCAGGCAGAGCACCAAGGGCAGCAGCCAAGACTTCACCGAGCTCTCCTCGTTCTGCGTGTCCGTGCTCCAGGTGGGCTCCGACTTCTGGGCCACGCTGGTCCGTTCGCTTTCCACCAGCTCGCCGATCTTGTACTTCTTCATCATGTCGCGGGCATCGTTGCTGTGGCCAACGTCCTCAAAGTTCTCTGTGGCATCCTTGCCGGCCTGCTCGATCAGCACCTCCTCACCGCCGGGATGCTGAAAAGAGTGAAACGTAAATAAATATTCGCATAAATCACTGAATTCTCCTCCGCAATTGAAGAAATGCTAATATACACGGCTGACCCTGAATTCTGTGGTTTAACAATCAGCTTAGCTCAAGTCCGAAGTCTTGAGTACTTTGTAAAATATCCGCTATATGCAAATCTAATTGTCCACAAATTCTATATTCTGGGTTGTGAAACGTCAGAGGAATTGAAAATATCTAGAATTATTCATATCAATTTCTTGGCAACTCTTTGTAAAAACTTTGCTACAGGTTACAAAGTTACTTTTGCTTTCTTTTCATATTTTATATTTTCATTTATATTATTTCATTTATATATTAAGCAATAAATCCTATTGAAACTCGTTGTCTTAGTCAAAATGACAACCAGCTTAATAGTTTTTCAAAGTCATATTTAATTGCAACTCAGAATGATAGCAGAATAATAGCCTTATAATTTTTAGTAAAGTCATATTAAATTGCAACTACTCACACCTATCTTCGTATCAATATAGTCAAGGTTGCTTAAAATAACTAGCTTCCTTTCTAAGGTAGCTCCATAGATAAGCAAATATCATTTTCACCAAACTTTGGTGCTATTGCAAAAGCTATTTTACAACATTTATGAGTTCAGAAAACTAGTTTTTGCTACATATAGCTACCTTTAACTTATAAAAATTGTTCATAAACAGCTTTGTATATTATACACTTTTCGTTATCAAATTAAAGCGACTAGTTTAAAATAATTATCTCTATAGACAAGCGAGTAATCGCTATTTAATTGCAAAATTTGTGAGCGCAACTTGAGAATATTTCTCAGTCGTCTCAAAACCTTTACTTGCTCTAAATAAAAAAAAATAATAAATCTGGTAGTCAAATTTTTCCCAAAAACAATCGGTGCCTGTGTTGATGCTGTATATATTGCTGCTACGCAATATCAGAATAAGCATTCAAAGGCACTGACGATACATCTAGAACAGCGCTCAAAATGCAGGGGATCAGATTAGGAACAGCATGTTTAAAACATGGTCTGGATCGGTTTGAGCGATAGGCAGTCTCAAACTTTGGAATGGGAATATAAATGAGCCGCTTGGTCATCCTCACTATTGTTATTTCGATGGCATGCAAAGTGCAGCGTCATCATTAGAACAATGTTTTCGCCTAGCTTATCTTATAAGAGTAGTCAATACTACAGATAGCACATGTTCCACGCCCACCCCAACTGCCGCGTCAGGGTGAGGTGAGGCGTCTTAGGCTGCGTCTCCTACGGAGTGGAAGAGCGGAGTCTTTCGCTAGCCGGCAGTGCACTTGCATAAGAATCCAAATCCCCAGAGCCAGCAAAAATCCAATGAGATGCAAATGGGGACGCGGTTTTTGCTTAACACTTGCCATATGCAAATCGATCGATAGTTTCGCCAGACTGTCTCTTTTTTTTGAGCGATTTCAAAAGTTCGAATTTCGACAACGACTTTGAGAGCGAAGAGCGGAGAAATCCGGACGCAGGTCAGCCAGAGTCCGCGGGTCAAAGTACAGACCTAATGACTGCCGTCGTCGCCGCCACTCTAAATGCACGACAAGCACTCAGGTGCAGGTCGGAAATCGGGGCCTCCAGCAGGGTGTACGTGCCAGTGGTTAGCTCATTGCAGTAATGGAGGCAAGATAACACCCGAATGACCCCCATTAGGCGCGGTGCTTTGCGTCCAAATCCAACGTGTCCCACTCCCACTCTCTCTCTTTCCCTCACTCGTTCTCTGCCCTCACCTCGTTCAGAAACGCGGTGACGTCATAGACGTTGTTGTGGATCAGCAGCCAAGTGTCCTTGTTCGTGTTGTGCTTGGCGACCTCGGCCCGCGTGAAAGTCTTGGCTCCTTCGCTCGACATGTTGATCACTTGTTGATATCTACTGCGCGTTTGATTTTCGCTTTACGGAAACAAATTAATAGAGATGGAAGGTAGAGGTGCAAGAACATCGATGAAAACATCGATGCATCGATGTTTTTCGAATTTTCTGAAACATCGATGTTTTTTTAACCATCGATGTTCTATGCCACGATTAACAACTAATTTCCAATCGGTATGTAGAAAAGGCGTATGATTCACAATCGGTATGTAGAACATGTACCTTTTGGGGTCGAGTTCCGAATCGGTAAGTAAAATGGTCTCCGATGACCGCGGTTGATTTTTGCTATATTTTGATTTGATATTTTACGATATTTTTGTTACCCTAACTCCAGTGGGCAATACCAATACATGAAAGCCAGTGTAAGCAAAAGCACCCTTTTTTTCATTGTGCGTTTTGGAATTTTCACAGGTAAATCCAAACTACCGATTCCTAGTTTTTAGTGTAAAAAATGTAATATGTAATCGATGTCATCGATGTTTTCGAAAAATCGGGAACATCGATGGTTATACTAAAATGGGCTGCCATACTTTCTCGATATCACTTGCATTGCATACTTTCGGGTGCTATTAATAATTTAAATGCGCGCCAAGCTTTAAAACATTTTAAAACTTTTTATATGTACAATAAGTAGACAGCCAAAAGTTAGCCTGTTGCACAGGAGTTATGCATTCAAATTTCCTTTTAAAAAGAATTTAAGTTCTTATCAAAACTACGCAAATATCCAGTTAATGAACCAGTTCCTCCACAACAAAGGAGCTCTCTTTCTTTCCTGCGACAACAAAGACTGCGCACACTCAGATCTCGTATTTACACTTGGACCGTGCCTTTATTTCAGATTCGGCAAAGGAGACTTCAAAGTCAAACGTATCCTGCTGTACGCCGTGCGGCTGCGGTGCTCCTCCAGAAAAATAAAAACAGTCAAAAGGCATCGCAAAAAAATTAAAGAAATTGCAGCGCTGCTTAGGCGTTTGAATTAACTAACTATTAAAGTTAACAGTAACAAGTAACAATATTTTGATAGGCAACTGCGGGAGTGTTTTTAATACGCTACGCTTTTAACTTTTTTACAAAGGTAAGTAAGTCGCTGGCAAATCCATTGTATTACGCAATTTCCCCCTTGGCGTGTGGTGTACGTGCCAGTTGCCATTTTCCTCGCGGCCAACTTCCTTATGGGGTATATTTAAGGTACAGACAGCTTTTCCGGCGTCCATAGTGTCCACCTTTCTGATGCGTAATTCGATCCCTCAGATTTAAAGGGGGTCGTCTGCCGAGATACACACCGCAAATGTTTGATTATCCTTTATCATGTTGTGGACCCATGACTGCTTAGAGCCCGCAGAGTGTAAACACCTCTTATGGGGGCCATTCAAACCCAGTTGAGTGGCCCGTAAATCAATGGGCTTGTTTTTGTGTCTTCACAAGTATCAAAATGTAGGCTCCCGTGGAGCACACTCCTTATCAGCACCCGGAGATTTGTGCTGGCCAAGACATATGGTCTGAGCACCGAGAGCAGGCAGTACCTGTTAGCAGAGTTTTCTGTATCCATCGGATGCATTGAAATCCAAAGCTTCCTTAAAGGTTTGGGGTAGGCCAAATATGATTGATGACCCTTGACAGCTTCCAAGTGAAATCTGGGTGTGGCGAGCCGTAATATATATTTACACAAACACGCTTCAAATACGCTTTATATATAGTTTGTACCCCATTAGAACGCAATCCAGGATTATAAATTAGTATCGCTGGAAAGAACAAGAAAATCCGAGTTGATTGAAAAACAAATACAAAGTCGGTCGAGGCATTAATCGCATTCGCACAAAGGGACTAAATATAGCCCGATTCTGATTCTGATTCTGATTCCGATTCCGATTCCCCCTTCCGATCCCACAGCAGTAAAGTTCACTCCGGTTAGTCGCCAGCGATTATAATAAAATTTAATGCCTTATTGCTGCATAATGGGCCGATGTCGACAGTGGTCCACATTTTTTTGGCGCGACAGCCTCATACAGAAATTTGCATTGCCAATCCGTCATTAGACTTGATTGATTCCATCATTAAATACAATTGACTGGAATTGACCAAACGAAATGTTTTCAATTCAAAATTCCAGCGCAGCGCCACAGAATAACAAATAAATAAATAATTCAGTAAATATTTGCTCGATTGCTGATCTTTTGATCGTGATGAGGAGATCGGAGATCGGCCATATGTGCACCCGCCTTTTAATTGGGCTCCCCACCATTTAATTGGTCACAAATATTGTTTTTAATTATGGCTTTCGCGAATTTCGCTTATGGGGTATCTTTATGGCACTTTCGTTTTTTTTTCCGCCCAGATGTTCGCCCTACTAAGATAATCCCTATTTTATATCGTAGTTACCTGTATAAGAGAGTGTTTGGGATACTATAGTTGGTTATTTTTGTTGTTAGAAAAATAAATGTTTCTATATTAAATATTGGTTAACTAATTTTGTCAGTTTTGATGTGTTAAATTGTATTATTTTTTATATAAAATTAAATTATAAAAATTCTCAAAATAAATTTTTTCATTATTTATTTCAATTTACTATGAAATGCCTTCAGCACTAAAAACCCCGGTGATATTTTTCCTGTGTGTAGGTCACCGTTAAGTTCGCAATAACTTGGAGAAACCTTGTATTGTTGGAACCCCAAAAAAAAAGAGAGATTTTCGGCAGGATTCGAATATGAACATGTAAAATGTAACTGCGTAAATGTGAGCGCGTATTTATAGCGGTTGTTTATTTATGCGTTGTTGTGAGCGGTAAAACAAAGAACAACAACAAAGCCGCACGCACAAAGGAGATGCTCATTTCTATCTTTGCTTTTATGCATTTATTCCTCCGGCAGACCGAGAGAGAGAGAGAGAGAGAGAAGCTGAAAGAGCGAGGGTGGAAAGAACGAGGCCGAGAGAGCGTTGCCTTCAGTTTCAGTCAGCTGGCCGCCATCAGTCCCTCTCCTTCACTCACTCGGCCATCAGTCCCTCTCTTTCGCTCGCTCACTCGGCCAGTCCGTGATAATCACGCACCGAGCACGTGTACATGACTTTGGTTTTGTTGTGCTTGCTCTCTCCCCTCCTCCCACTTTTTCCCAGCCATTGCCATCCAAACATCCACCGTTCCTCGCTTCACAAACAAAAACAACAAGCATTCGCAAACAGTTACATAGATACATACTCAGATACAGACACGCTCACATTTACATGCATTGCATGCACTGTAAATAAACAGTGGAGCTTCGGTAACATGAGCTGAACGAAAAGAGATTTCAAAATTGTAAACTAAAAAATTAATTATAAAAAAATTATATTATTTGAACAAAATTTACATTCATACAAAATTTATGGTAAGCAAGACAAAGTTGTCCCTTAAAAGGTTTCACTGTTTGTGTATATATTTACAAGCAAATAGGTTATCCATAAGTTGTTTATTTATTTTTCTTTAGATACGAGAACGTTTGCAGCATTTCAATAGCAAATTGTAGATAAAGATAGTCTTTAGTTTCCACAACGATTCTAATTAATATTCAATAGTTTCCATTAGAAGATATCAGTGCGACGGCTACAATCTGTTGCCACCCGCCGAGAATCCGACGTGACTCAGGGGGCATCCTCCGAATCTCCCCCACAAATCCCATAGCATCGCTAGAAAAGCAGAATTGTCATCACAAAGTTCTATAACCGATTTGATGGCCGCCTGGCAACGAAATATATGGGGGTTTCCGTTCTTGGAGAGGGCTTTCGGCCAGCTCTCGAACTTTGTTTTGGCCATAAATCTGTCGCACGCGCTGGCCTAATGCATTTGTTGTTCTTTATTAAATTGTTATGATCGGATCGCTACTAGCATTCGTTTGTTTTTCTCTCGACAACTGCGTTCTCTGTGGGTTAATTCGAAATTCGAATGTGTAAACAAAAGATAAACAACAATCTCGTTCTCATGCACAGGCAAAAAAAAATAGAGGGGGTTTAGTGTAGTTAACTTAATTGTTTTTAATAAAAATTGCTTCCCCTAAAAAATTAAGATTTAATCAACATTAAATTATAGTAGAGGAATTACTTGATGTTTTTATTTTGACAACAGTGGAGGTGGACCTGCAGCACCTTATGCCATAAAAAAACCCGACATGTTTGAAATTCTCTTAAAACTTAAATGCAAGTCTATAAATATTCCATTCGGCATGCAGTTTAAGCCACGCAAATATATTTTTCAAACTTCCTATTTCCAAAATTTCGACACAAATGATGATTTATTTATTTAAAGCTTAACATTTTTTAATTTAATTATTTCCTAGGTCCTTGAAATGTTTTTATAAATTTATATAGCATAAAAATAAAAATTATATTTATATATGTACACATATAAGAAATGATCTCATATCGCAAAATATAAAAATGCAATCCTATAGATGCAAATTCGGCCATGCAATTCCTCCCAAGCGAAAGCACACACATATGCAGATACATTTCAAACGTTTCACGCATTCTCTGCGTGCTGTGTATGTGTGAGAGTGAGATAGCGTGAACTCGTTCCATTTCGTCACCGGCTTTTTTGCTTTTTAGCTGGCGCATCGGCCGAACTCGCCTCAGATGTTCTTTGGAAGTGCGCTGGTCAAGACGTGGGAACAGAAACAGAAACCATAAGAAAAGTGCAGCTAAAAGAAAAATCTAGTAAAAGTGTTAAACAGTTAAAAAAAGAAAAACCATCAAGGCAAAGAAAATATAAAAAAAGTGTTGAGCTAAGAAGAGAGTAACGAAAAAAATCACAATGCCGGTCGATATATGCAGTCAACAGCACACATTGCTCAGTTCCAGAAGGTAAACTATGAATTGATTGGATTTTTCCCTTAACGTGATTTTCCTCCATTGAGGCAATAGAGTTTTCCAATTAACACCTTGCCGGCTGCAATAAGTGAATAGTCTGTCATTCGTGAAAGTGAACTGAACTGATTGATATTTAAAAAAACCTGAATTGATCTCTGTAAAATAAAATGAATAGTTTCGAATTATAATTAAAAAAAAAAACCTGTATTAATTAGAATTTGTACTAAACTTTCATAAAAAACACGAACTTAATCATCAGAGTTCCTTGATTACCGTTTCCCCCAACTCGATCCTTTACTGTATCCAATTCTATTTGAAGAATGAAAGTGAATGTGATGTGTGAACTTCGGATCCGGCAGTTTCGTCACCGTTCCTTATCAGTTCGCAATATGCACTAATTGAGTCGCCAGACATCAGGCCAGACCAATACCATTTTATCTAGCTTCCTTTATGACCCATAAAATGCCAGCTTGGGTCGAATTTATTTATCAACCAAATCTAATGTCCGATACTAAAGCTTATCTGCTAATTAAAACGTTTGTCAGCTCATTGAGGTGAGAAATGGATGGATCCGCTCTAGATTGGCAACTGCTGTGTCGAATTGTAATAAATCCAACCAGCATATTTATTTATGAAAACCCGACCACTTGACCTTTCAGATACTAAATAATTGAGAGCATTCCACCACACACATAGCACTTAATTACGTCACACAAAAAGTTGCTAGAATAATATAACATTTACATGGAAAGGCTGAATTGTTGTTGGCATTGAAATCAAAGATAATCGTTAGGAGTGTTTGTTCTCGTTGTTGTTTATAGGGAAACCAGCCGGAGAATACCAAATAGAACAGGCATATCATGTTGTGGCATTGAAAATATTGAGAAGTGCGCAATGGAAGCTCGGAAATAATATATCAATACTATTTTGGGTGCTATGTAAAATGATATTTAGGGAAATTGAAGAGATTTTTCATTTCTGTATATGAAAATTAATTGTTTTAGGCCTTTAAAAATATTATTTAAAAATAAAAAAATATATAATTTCATAACATCCGCCTTGGCAATTAAGAGGTTCCCAGTTCTTTTACTGACTATATAGATCAAATTCGTTTATACTATATCCTCTTAATAACCTCAGACAAAGCAAAGTTGATTGACCTTTTTCCGGTACATCTATAGTCGTATTTTTAGTCAAAAATATATACAATTTCTAATTCTATATTACGTTTTTCTTTGTGCCAATTGCAGCGGAACAACAGATACCTCGTTGTCGTTGAACTCACTATCCCTGAACTCCGCTCTACCGCCGACGGATCCCGATCACCATCACAATCCACACAACATGAATAAGCTGTGCCGCCAAGTGTCAATTGAGTCGCCCGGCCCGGGCGCCAAGAACTGCGTCTTCAACTTCTTTGTGCCCATCGAGGACACACCGGCCCTGGGCGCCCGCATCAGGATCGTGTGCGCCGGTGCCTGCTATCGCCGCCGGGACCGCTCCAACTCCATAACCAGCATGTCGTCGGTGTCCTCAGAGCTGAGCGACTACTGCCCGTCGGTCAACTCAATGTCCTCGCCCGCTCACCAGGGCATCCGAGAGGGATCCTTCTTCCCCGGCTTCGAGGTGGCCGGCGTGATCGAGTCCCTGGGTTCAGAGATCACGGAGGCCAACAACCGTGGTCTGCGCATTGGACAGCGCGTCATCGTATATCCGTTCGACGAGACCCCGGCCGGCTATGCCGAGCTCCTGGTGGTGCCAGATCTGAAGTACGTTGTGCCGATTCCCGACAGTCTGCCCATGGAGGTGGCCGCCATGCTGCCAACGGGCGCCCTGCTGGCCATGAATGCCGTCTTCAAGGCCCAAGCGGTGGTCACACAGATCCTCAGCCAGCGGGCTGCCACGGAGCCGAAGCGGAAGTGCAAGATCCTGATCGTGGGCACCGGGGGACTAGCGCTCTGGGCCGTGCGCATTGCTTCCTATCACTTCGCCTCGACCGGTGCCGACAACGTGGACATCACAGTGGCCAGTCTGAGGGACGAGGGCTTCCGCCTGGCCACGGAGATCAAAAAGTGAGTACAATCGGCCAGTGATTACCTGAAAATAAAGTCAATAAATGAACAACAAGCCAGCAATCTTCACACAGTAGCTTTGGTCGTAAAACAACTGAGATAAGTCTAGATTTGGCGATTTCAAGTTTAGATAACAAAACCTGCCTAACTTTGAAAGAGTTCACTTTATGACAAAGCATTAAAAAATATAAAAAATAATTCTATACAGGAAATGCCATTGTCCTTCTTCATTATCCTTCTTAGATCCCTCACTTTACTAACCATTAAACTCTCCCTTGTTTCATTTGCAGTGTCAGCGTGGTCCAGTGGAACGAATGTCTGTATGAGCCACAGCTCATCGAGCGCACCAAGGACGTGTGCGGCGGAGCCGTGGATGTGGTTATTGATTTCGGCACAACCTCCAGAAGCCTGCACCGCTCGATGCACTGCCTGTCCAAGGGCGGTGTGGTTCTGATCAGCGACGAGGTGGCCGAGAAGCTGCTGCCCAAGTTCTCGCGGCTGTCCAACGAGTATCAGCAGGAGATTATACCGATCTCGAACGGCACCGCCGAACAGCTGGCGGAACTGGTGGAGCTGGTGGCCAACAAGAAGATCGAGCCGCCACCGCACTCAGTGTTCCCCTGCGAGCAGGCTGCCGAGGTCATCACAAAGCTGTGCAACTCCGAGATACCCGGACGCGCCATTCTCCGCTTCCACGACATTGAGTAGGAGCAGAGAGGATTTAGGGGAGTAGATAGATGGCTCCCAATCGAGGCATTAAAACTCATTCAATATGGATATATGTTAGTTGTATTCAGAGGACACACACCCGACAAAACACTGCAACCTGCGACACTCTCGAAGCGGATTCAATTGTGCTTAATTTGTAGCCGGCCATTGTTTTGTAACCTTAATTTCGGACTGCAGACACGACACCTCCTCGTTTCATTGATTTAGCATTTTAAGCATTTTTAGTATTATGTACATATAGATTGTGATTTATTTTAATTTGTAAGCAAACCCACAACCCGGATTCTACTTTGCGATTGCCTAACACACAGTCTGCACAGATCGATCGCCATAACATCACCCACCCACCCATCCGCATATAAGCCGGAAACGAGAGATTCGGCCATCGTATTTATGCTTCTTCAATGATTTTTGATTACGTAAAAAGCCCTCTCAAGCAGAAGCGGATTACAAAATAAATGTTATACATATTATATACAAAATTGTTATGCATGCGATGCAAAATGTTTGATTCAATTGCTTGATGTTTGTACTCATTGCGTACATACGTACCCAACATTATACTCTACTCTTATTCATAAATAAAAACCATAAACTATCAATGCATCTGGGGGCTGCTTTAGGTTTGAAGAAATTGTTTTACCCTTGCACGGTATTATAATTTTATGATAATTTTAACTCTGGGATACAAAGACCAGTGGCGCCAGCTATAGGTAAGTTTACAAAACAGCAAGTGAGGGACTAGGTGCCATGTCACCTGGCGGCAGTCCCTGGAAGTTTTCAGATCGGAAATCTGGTTCTCAAGTCCCGAAACTCAAAAGTCTGGCAGCGCTGAATGGTATTTTTACCATTTACGATTATGGTCATAGTTTCTGTATTTTTTTTTGTACCCAGCTGAGTCTATTTCAATTTTTCCAGGGATGAGCCCTGGAATAAGCTAAAAACTTAAAATTTAAATTACTGAATACAAAAAGCAACAAATGCTTACAAAAATAATTTATTTATAATTAGTTTTAGCTCCAAATAATTTAAAACGCACTTTGTTGCCCAATTTTCTTTATTTAATGTTTACTGTATTAAAAACTTGGGCATTCGACAAGATAACCATTTAAATTGCCAATAACGCAAAAGACGCAAATAGCTAATTGTTTTCAGCTGTCTTATTTAAGCAGCTTAATTTTTTCTTAACTTAATGATTTTATATATTTCGGATCCTAAATAATCAATATTGTGACTATGGTAAAATATTTTGATAACATGCTTCTATAAACCGTCAAATTAGCTGGAAAATAGCTAAATAGGCAACGCTGCCTCGGAATCGCGCCAAAAATCGCGCGGCAAGCCGTAGAAGAGGAAGAGACTAGATCGATCTGGAGCAGAAACCTCAATAATATATATGCTGACGTTGGCGACTTGCTGTTTGAACAGATAAGTAAATTTGCTTCGCGATGGTTAATAAAGAGAACGCCATCAGTGTGGGCCAGCAGGTGAAGTGGATCGGCAGCCACGACGCGCTCCAATCGGTGAAAAGTCTCGAGCACAAGAACGTCTTTTTCTACCAGAAGTGCATCTACGGACCGCTGACTTTGACGGTGGGCGACTACATACTGGTTTCCAATGCGGACGCCCCCGAGCCGGACACTGTTAATGGTTGCGACGTGGCCCGCATCCTGCACATGTACGAACTCCGCGAGCTTACCGATCGCGAGCCCTGCCGCGCCATCGTCCAGTGGTACTCCCGTCCAGAGGCCATACCGCACATCCACTTTGACGACGACAGCGTGTCCATTGACTTCGGCTTGGAGGTGATCGAGGAGCATCGGCCGTACGACAACGACGTCGCCCTTGGCGCCATCTACCGCAAGTGCATCGTCCTGGAGGGCACCTCGGGGCACTCGGCGGAGGAGATCCTCCAAAGGAAGTCGCATAAGCTCAAGACCACGGCCTGCCCCATGTTCGTGAGCCGGTACAAGTTCGTCAAGGTGAAGCGGAGCTATCGCCTGATACCCCTGGAAATCCACCTGGAGGAGCCGGTTTCAAAGACGCTCTCCCGTTCAGAGCGCAAAACGCTGGCTGCTCTGCATGAATCCAAACGTTCATCATCGGCCCGCAAGGATGCTGCCGGCGAAGCCACCATGCAGAAGCGTCGGCGCGCCTCTATGGCGGCAGCCACATCGCTGGAGTTTGTCGATGTCAGTTACTTCAACTGTGAGAACAAGGTGTCGCCCATCAAGATCGTTGGCGGACGCAGTGTGGTCCGGCTGTCGGAGAAGAAAAAGAGTTCTGCGCAGGAGGAGATCAATGCCAACTATCTGCCGGCATCGCCGCTCACAGAGAAGAACGCCAAGGTGGAGACGCCGAAATCTCGGGCCTCAGCCGCCCGCCGCAACCTCAATCTGAGCCTGGACCGAGGAGCGGACAGCACAGCTGATTCCGACTGCCTGAATTACTCGATTGTCCAGCAAACGCCAGATCCGAAGACGCCCTCCAACGACATGAAGATCAAGCTGCGCATTTCTGAACGAAGACGTTCGGTACGGCTCGCCTCTATGGATCACGATCCGCTGGAAATTGTGGATGAGGCCAAAGAAACCAGCAGCGCACGCAAGCGTTTGGGCATAACCACTGGCGATATTTACCACACACCCACCAAGAAGTCCAAGGAACAGCTGCTGGGCACTGACGTGACGCCGTCAACGCGTCGTAAGAGTATTCTAAAGTCCGCCACCAGTCGTCTTGCTGAGGGCACACCCAGACGCAGCATTCATCTATCCAACATTGTGGAGCAGCGCGTGTTCAACGACGATGACATTATATCCACCCCGAAAAGAGGACGCCCAAAGAGAAACGTCGAGGATGAGGATGAGGACTACACGCCAAAGAAGTCTGTACAAAAGACGCCAACGCGATCGCGCCGCTTGAGCACAACCACGAAACCGGCGACGACTCCTAGCAAGGGGAGCACCACCACTGCAACTACTGCAGCTGCTCCTCTGACGCCCTCGCAGAAGATGAAGAAAATAAGGGCCGGAGAGCTGAGTCCCAGTATGCAGCAGCGCACGGATCGTCCGATCAAGGACTCCAGCAAATCCCAGCTGCAGTTGGCCCGCGAGCAGCTGCACGTGTCCGTGGTGCCAAAGAGTCTGCCCTGCCGGGAGCGGGAGTTCGAGAACATTTACGCCTTCCTAGAGGGAAAGATCCAGGACCAGTGTGGCGGCTGTATGTACGTGTCGGGAGTGCCGGGCACCGGCAAAACGGCCACAGTGACCGGTGTAATCCGTTCTCTGCAGCGTCTATCCAAGCAAAACGCGCTGCCCGCCTTCGAGTTCCTGGAGATCAACGGTATGCGTTTGACGGAGCCGCGACAGGCCTATGTCCAAATCTACAAGCAGCTAACTGGCAAGACAGTTTCCTGGGAGCACGCCCACTCTTTGCTGGAGAAGCGCTTCACCACGCCGGCACCACGAAGAGTTACCACTGTGTTGCTGGTCGATGAGCTGGACATTTTGTGCAACCGGCGTCAGGACGTGGTGTACAATCTGCTCGATTGGCCCACCAAGTCGGCGGCCAAGCTGGTGGTCGTCACTATTGCCAACACCATGGATCTGCCCGAGCGCCTGCTAATGGGTAAGTTTAAACCTGAAGTGTGTGTTTAAAGATTTTTACTAAGATTACCTTATGGCACAGGCAAGGTCACATCTCGACTGGGACTCACCCGACTCACCTTCCAGCCGTATACACACAAACAGCTGCAGGAGATCGTCACCGCTCGCTTGGGAGGCTCGGAGGCGTTTAAGGGCGAAGCTGTCCAGCTGGTGGCCCGCAAGGTGGCCGCTGTCTCTGGCGATGCTCGCCGTGCCCTCGACATTTGTCGCCGTGCCACGGAAATCGCAGATACGGCGTCGGTCCAGTGCGTGACCATGCTGCATGTTCAGCAGGCTCTGGCCGAGATGATAGCCAGTGCCAAGGTGCAGGCCATCAAAAACTGCTCGCGACTTGAGCAGATCTTTCTGCAGGCTGTGGCAACGGAAGTCACACGCACCGGCGTAGAAGAGACCACCTTTATGGGCGTCTATACGCAGGTCGAGACAATAGCTGCGTTCATGGGCGTGACCCTACCAGCACCAGGACGTGCACTGCGGCTGTGCGCCAAGCTGGGCGCCGAGCGGCTCATCATTAGTGAGCACTCGCGCAACGATCTCTTCCAGAAGATCCTGCTCAATGTCAGCGCCGATGACATACACTACGCCCTCCGTGTGGGCGAGGTGAACTGAAAATATTCTCTGGACAATTTTTAATAGGCTTTTAAGTTTGATTTTCATTATTTACGTTTTAAAAAATACTATTTTTAGGTTGATAGTTAATTCATTTCAAGTATTCTTTGTCTAGGCTCATTTAACAAATTCACCACGACTCCCTAATTGTAGCTCAATCGATCAATTCCATACATTGTATAAGCCTTAAGCGTTCTTAAATTAATACCTATTTTAAGCGTCATTTTTAAACAATTTAAAGTACAAACTCGTTACTAAAAACACCAAATAGAACACCAGCACAGTGTAACAATCGTACAAAGCCTTTGGCGAAAAGACGGAATAGATGAAGAGGTGGTAGCGAAAGCCAACCATCAGGCAGAGGTAGAATGCCGCCGGCAGCATGATGAGTGCAGCGTAGAGCGGAGCTATTAGCGAGTCAGCGGCAATGGAATAGGGTGGCTGGAGCTGCATGATTCCCACGCTACGCAGATCCGAGCGTAGCGTGTGGACAATCAAGTAGAGGAATGCGTGTATCTCCGCCCCGTATGTGTTCAGGGTGACGAAGAGTCCCACGATAATGGGATTGTAACTGGTCTGTCCTATATATCCGGGTGTTAGGTCAATTGTGGACAGGCTGTTTGAGTTACCCTGGTAGAAGTAAAACATTCTGGCCAGGAATATCGTCATGATGATCTTGTATACGTGCACCAAGCGCACCGAAAACTTGCGAGCACTGGTACCGAAGACATCGCAGAGCTTGTAGGTTTGCTGCAGGGCCACAAGGAGCACAGGCAGCAGAAGGATGTTCTGCACCTTTTGCAGAAGGGCAGCCAGCAGCAGGGAACTGGTCAGGTTCGTCTGCAGCAGCTGCAGCAACGCGCTTCTCGTGCCAAAGGTCGCATGTGTTTGAGGCAAGGCTTCCCGATAGCCCAGCCCTAGAACCAATGCCAGGCAGCACCAGAAGACCACCAACGTTGGCACCATCAATTTGGAGGCCAGATACGGTGCCAGTTCGATGAAGTGCACCTGGCCATTGAGCCCGCGAAAGCAGTAGACCATACACAGAGCCGCTCCACTGGCCACCGACTGCATCCAGCTGGCACTGTGGCGATGCAGGCGAGCCCACAGGAACAACAGTGAGAATATCATGATGGTGCTTCGGATGGCCTGCAGCCGGTGGATGTAGCGCATGAGGGTAAGCAGCATCAGCATCACAAACACCTTCCGCATCTGCCACAGGCACGTCGAGGCAATCGTGTACAGATGCCGTCCGTCCAACTCCACATTGGTCTTGGTGATGCGTCGACGCAGGGTCCTGAAGGCTGTCAGCAGGATGAGGGTGTTGCCCAGGTAATACCACGTCTTGTATTCGAACTCAATAAACGACGAGGAGCCCAGGGTCAAAGTGCGAATAGCGAAGCAGGCGAGCAGAGGTAGTGGCAGCGGAATGGATAGTTTCAGGCGACGCGTATATATCGGAGGCAAGGCAATCTTGAGCAGCGCCTGCGCCACATCGATTGTCAGATAAACGGAGATGGCCAGGGGAATCAGTAGCATAAAGCTCTGCAGCCAGGAACTCGTCCGAATGATGTCCAAGGCATGACTAGTCATGTTCACAAGAACAGCTGCAATCACGGAAACAACCAGCTGACCAACGTTCAATCTGTCCAGGTGAAGCTGTTCAGTTAAGTCCAGGTACAGGACGGTGATCACCATATGCAACGATGCCTGATTGAGAATAAAAAGTAATATTAGCATGAAATTAAAGGGAATCAGCTTAGGACACTTACCGCTGTGGTCAAAGCCAGTCCCAGAGCTATAAACCCGTAGTCAAATTTCACCAGGGACTCGGAGAGCAGGCTGGAAATCTCCCGTGCCACCCGCATGTAATTCAGCTTGGCATTATGGTACAGCACCTGGCTAGCTCCACTTCCGTCTCCTTCTCGCATTTGAATGAGCAGCATCTTGTGCACCAGCGTGGCATTCTGATACCAGGAGTAGTAATCTGAAGGAGCCACATATAGATCAAGTAACATTAACACAGAGAAGAGTCCTCGTATGCTCACCACTCCATTGGACCCTATCGTGGCCAAACTTCACCCGGGCCTTGTTGAGCAGGTGGTGTGCGTTGTAAAAGTAGGCGTACAACTGATGTTCCAGTGACAGCGATTGCAGCATCTCCGGTATCAGGCTGCCGATAGATAGCGTGGGAATCTCCACGGACAGAAGCACCGAGAGAGTGGGAGCCAGGTCGATTTGATTGTAGGTTTTTGTACTGGAACTGCAGATCACAAAAAGAGTTGACTAAATTCTTCGATTATAACCTCGATTCGCTTACATGGACTTGCTGCAGTTCTTTGAATATAGATAAAGCGGTACCAGAGTTTCGGCCGGCGTATTGCCGCCATGTCCTCCACCATCGGCCATTCCGTGATCACCAGTTAGCATCAGCAGATAATTGGGAATGCTCTTCATTAAAAATAAGGTGTTAATTGTACACATTTTAGATATTCAAATAGCTTAACCCACCTTATGCTCCAATATCTTCTGTACCGCCTCATCCATTTCTTTTAGTTTGAGTGCAATCCTTGGGCTAGCATTCCCCTCGACATGACCTATGTGGTCCAGTCCCAGATAGTGCAGAATCAGTAGCGACCAGTCATTCTTTTCCAGTTCCGATTCCAGTACCATAGTCACATTTCTATCGCCTTCGTAGAAATCGTTGACATAAAACGAATCATTGTTCTCCGCACGCCGCGTGAATTCGCTGGGAAAGAGTTTCACCCAGGTGTGGTCACCGGCAAAGGACACCACTCGGTCCCGCTGCTTCATTCGGTGCAGAATCGAGTCTTCCACCTGCTCAGTGTGCCCCACGTTAAGGGCTATGTCTATGAAGTTCGACAGGGTTCCGGTGGTGATGCTCTTCAGGCGTGGCATCGTCACCGTCGGTATGTCAACATGAAGGGTGAGCTTTTCACAGGCCCTGGAATGTGCCACCGGCATGGACGTGGCATCGGGAAAGTCGTCGCGCAGTGCGTCGACCAGGAACAGTATAAAGGAATCGTAGGCGGGTGGTGGTGGCTCCAATCTGCAGAAGGGTGACAAGCCTTATCAGACCTTATCTCACGCAATTCATCAATAAAACTCACTTTAGGCCGTGCAATGTGGTGGGCCGGCCCTCCGGTACTGTGCTGTCCTTCTCCGCCGCCGAGTAGGAGGCCGGAAAGAAGCCGATCAGAAAGAGCACGGCTCCGAGGAGGAACAGGCTAAGCATGCCGAGGGTGTACCCCAGCCGACTCTTGTGCTGCTCCATATTTTTGTTTTCATTTCTTTGAGCGCTCCTGCTCCACCAGCAACAACCAGTGTGACCGCAGTTTGTCTTGCCGCCGCCTATCAGCTGGGTCAAGCCGATAACTTATCGATTGCTGTAGTTCGCCTTCATTGTGTTCCATGGGTGTAGATTGAGCAGGGGTTTGTTATTCGAATCCCAAGAATAAATTGTTCAGAGTTTATAACAATAATAATATTTTATATTATTTTATTCATATACAGGAAGATTAATTTGTTTTTATTAAAATTATACAGGTATGATAAGAACCGATCTCCTTTTGCAATTTTTTCTGACTACACCCATGACACTGCAGTTGGTCGAGATATTAACAGTAAACATCAAGTTCTTGGCTTGAAATCCTTACTTAAAATGGTAACGTGTGGAGTTATTTGTGTAAGTGACGACTACGAAAAGTTCCTGATGCGCTGCTCCCTCTGTCCCACCGACGTGGAGCTGGCCCAGTGGCAAGAGTTCGTGCTGCACTTTCGGAACATGCACAGCTTGCTCGAGCAAGACAGTGATAAAGAGGAGACGCCAGAGAACTTCGACGGCCAAATCAAAATTGAGGCGACACCCGAAGCATTTGAGGTGGAAGAGATACTTTTAGATGCAGAGGAGATCAAGGACGATGACAATATAGAGATGAATGTAGAAGCACTTGACTCGTCGCCTGAGGAAACAGAGGAGTCTGAAATGTCCGGTGGCTCAGACCAGGAGGCGGAACCCTCGGCACCACCTGCTGAGAATGACGACATAATCCCTACACCCACTTATAAAGTATTCAAAGACCGACATTTTAAATAGCTAAGCTTAACGATATTATTATCCCCGCAGTTCCGTCCGACCTTCTTTCGCCGCGATCCCCGGACGGTTAAGTTTATAGAGATCTACAAAGCACATCCGTGTCTCTGGGATTCCGAGCACAATGACTACAAGGAGCCGGGAGCATGCTTAAGTGCCTTAAAGCAGATGATTGCTTCATTGGATGCAACCGTGTCCGTAGTTCTAAGCGAGGCCAACTTGAAAATGGCCATCAAGAAGTTGCACACACAGTACAACACCATTCAGAGGCGGGTGCTATTGGGAAAGCAAAAGCCCCAATCGCTGGCCTACAATGTGTACACTCTTTGCAACTTTCTGAAAGATAGCCGGATAGAGGACGAAGGAAGTCGAGAGCAGGAAGAAGCCGGCAAGAGCGGAAAGATTAAGGCAAGGACACAGGCATGCGATTTCAGCGATTAACTATTAACTTTATTTCGATTTACAGCTGGATTTCTCAAAGAAGAACAAACTGACCACTGATCTAATTAAGATGTACTCCGACTTTCCGCAGCTTTACGATCCCACGCACAAGGAGTACTGCAGCATGGTCTCTCGCAAGCAAGCCTACGAGAGTCTGGCCGCAAAGATTTCAGTGCCCGATGAAGACATCAACAGTGATGACATATTCCTTGCCATCCATAGTCTCCGGCAGTGGTACTACAAGACCATGAAGTATGCCATTAATGCCGAAAACGGGGCGGAAAAGTTTTACTTACAGATGTGCCGGTTCCTGCCGCCAAATGTGTTCAAGCAGCGGTTGGTCTGCGAGTTTTGCCAACTGGTCATGTCCTCTGATTATGTGCTGCAGGCTCACATCTTTAAGGCACACAACATTGGTGAGCTGCCGTTCAAGTGTACACTGTGCGACCGCAGTTTCATTGCCCGCGTTGAGCTATCCAATCATATGCAACGGTTTCACATCGGGAAGACCCACAAGTGCAACCACTGCGAGCGGTCCTTTGCGGTGGTCTCAGACCTACAACTCCACATCCGGACCCACACTGGCCACAAGCCATTCGTGTGCGAGCAGTGTGGCAAAGCCTTCCGACTAAAGTCACAGATGAAGCTCCACGTCACGGCCATTCACACCAAGATACGGGCTTTCAAGTGCACCATGTGCCCGAAAGATTTTGTGAAGAAGGTCGATTGGTCTGACCACTTGAAAGGCCACCTGAACATTCGCGACAAGATATGCACAGTGTGCGGAAAGGGTTTCACCAGTTGCCACTCCCTCATCCGGCATCGGCAGATTCATTCCGAGGTAAAGAAGTTCGTCTGCAAGCTGTGCGACGCTAGATTCTCCCAATTTGTGGGACTAAATTCGCATATGAAGCGCACCCACAATATTGTACGCAACAAACAACAAAAGGAAACGGAAGGAGTTGATGCCGAGAACCAAAATTAATTAATAATTAAAAATAAAACCATTTTGAAATGCTGGTGCAATTTTTATTTAAAAAAAAAAAAAATAGTAGGGTAATTAATGTTTTAAGACGTAAAAAATAAATAAAAAGCATTAATAGACAAAAGGCGCGCCTCTTTTTTGACTTTCGATAGGTCAAGACCACGCTCGATAAGTTTCCTTGTTCTTTCCGTTGCCCAACACACTCCGCACAGTGTTGCAAAGCGTAAGAGGCCGAACTTCAGTGCTGTAAACGATTCCCCAGCATTAAGAATAATAACAAGACATACCTTACACATTGTTTTTGACAAGAAAATTCATTTATTTGTGGCCGTGCAGCATGGAGGTGTGCGGCAGCGTATTGGCCAATTCTAGCTACAAGGAGTTCCGACTGAAATGCCTATACTGCACAATAGAGAGCGAACTGAAGGACTGGGAGGCGTTTATCGTTCACGTTCAGACGGCCCATTTCTGCGAGGAGGAGGACGATTGCAATGGCACTGTAGACGTCAAGGTGGAGGACACTGTCTCGCAGGACATCGGCCTTCCCACTGAATCCACAGACCAACACATTGTCTACGAGGCGGACGAGCTCTTCGATGTGATCGAGACCGTTGAGGAGGTCGGCGAAGACCAGTGGATGGTAACTGCCCAGGAACCGGTAAGACCTAGATAAGAGTCATGGGTGATGTTGAATGATAAACAAAGACTATGCTTTATATGATCGCCAGAAGTTAGATAGTATGAGTGATGACTTCGATTGGCTAGATCCGTCAGATGACTTCGAGGAGAGTGCCAAACCCGAGGCACCAGAGACTACTAACGATACTGCTGCCACCCTCTCCCCTAAGAATGGTCAACTTCCAGACGATGTGATCATATATGCTAGTGATTCCTCAGTGTCCGGAAACGAACTGGTGGATATACCCAGAAGGCCCGGCCGACCGCCGAAACGAAAGAGACCCGGTCAGGTTTTCAAGGTAAGCAAACACATTTTTTCTAAAGATCGCGATTGAATTTTCTTTTTTGTAGTTTAAGGTATCCTTTATTCGGAGCAATCCACGGGTTTTGCATCTAATACAGGCGTACAAGGAGCATCCTTGCCTGTGGAATCCCTCAGACGAGAATTACAATGAAGCGACTGTGCGTACTAAGGCCTATGAAGCTATGATAAAGTACATGAAAAGTCGCGCCAATGTACTCTTCACCACTGAGCAGCTGAAGAGAACCCTCCAGGACCTTCACATCCAGTATACCATGGCTTGCCAGGCGAAAGAAAATGGCAAGTTGGTTGGACTAGCAGCCCGCTACATGGCCAAGAGCGAGTACCTTGCCGTCTCACCGAAGGTGTTCCCGAAAGAGGAAGTAGAGAACGATGAATTAAATGTGATTAAGGTAATATCTCGAAACTCCTTATAAGCCACCCTTTTCCAATGGTTTCCACGCGTTGCAGCTCGACTTCAAGAGGGAAAACGCGATGACTACCTCATTTATAGAGACTTATGCCAACTATCCGCAGCTGTACAATTCTTCGAGCCAAGAATTCGGTTTGGTGGAAACACGACAAGAGGCCTACAGGCAGATGGCCCAGGAATTCCTGCCAATGGCCAAGGCAAACGAGACAGAGATATATATTGCTGTCAACAGGCTGCGTCGCTGGGTCTACGATGCCATGCGACGCCTGAAGTCGAAGGAACTGGTCCAGAAGTGCACTCGGCAGGAGGTGCAGTACTTGCAAATGTGTAGCTTCCTTCCCTCCAAAGGCTCGGAGAGTCAGGTTCTGTTCTGTGAGTACTGCGATAAGCGCTTCCACGGCGACTACAACCTGCTGGTGCACATGTTCAAGGCTCACGCCGTGGGCGAGTTACCCTACCTGTGCTCCCTCTGTCCCCGACGCTTTGACCGGCAGGTGGACATGGAGCGCCACAAGCTGCGCTCGCACTTCGAACGAAGGCTCAAGTGCCAGTACTGCGATAAGGCCTTTGCCGTTGACAACGACTTGAAAGTGCACACGCTCATCCATACGGGCGAGAAGCCGCACACGTGCAGCATTTGTGGCAAGAGTTTCCGGCTAAAACTGCTCCTTGACCATCACATTAACGGCTACCATCTGAACCTGAGGCCCTTCCACTGCCAAATGTGCAACAAGAGTTTCCGAAAAAAGTTCGAGCTGGAAAACCACATCAAGGGACATCTGAACATTCGTGATAAGAAGTGTGAGATCTGCGAATCCTCGTTCTATGATCATTCTTCACTCTCCAGGCATCGCAGGACCCACAAAGTATGTGAATAATCTGAGGTTTATCATTAGTTAAGTAATTGTACCTTTGTTTCTTTGAGTTTATGATCATAAAATAAACTTTGGAATTAAATTGTGCATATTTTTGTGCATATTCCACTTCACTACATTAGTTTTAAGGTAAAACTAGGCTAAAACGGAAGATTTGGGAGCTATAAATAAAACAGATATACACTGATTTAAATCGAAATATAAAAATACTTACTTGTGCCTCAAATTCAGGCAGATAATTTACAATATACGGGAGTGCTGTTGCCAATTTATTATAAACTCTGCTAAAGTTATTGTGACATTTGGGGGAAACGTTTTTCCTACTTTAAAGTTTTCTTTATAAGTTCGTTGAGGATTCGTGGATGCGGAGTGACTCAATAAATTAAATTAATAATGATAAACTGCTTTCTATTAATTATATTTCACGGCACAACCGTAAAGTTCTTGGATCTTAAGAGTTCCACAAATTGGGCGGCTCCCTTGCCGTTGGCCTCCTCGTAGTAAGGTAGCTCCTTGAGTCGCTCCAGCCAGGCGGCAATCTTCGGATACTTGGCCAGATCCAGCTCCAGAAAAACTCCAATCGACGTGATGGTCGAGACAAGGCTGAAGTCGGCTATGGTCAGCTGATCACCAGCCAGGTAATCATGCTCCAGGAAAGCCTCCACAAAGTCGTAGACCTGAGTGACGTGATCAACTTGCTTCTGCGGCAATGTGGCTTCGCCGAAGAAAAGCACCGGACGCGTGAGTCTCCTTAGGGCGCCTTCGAAAACCACACCCGACTCGAAGTGCATCAATTGATCAACCTTGGCCCGCTGCAGCAGATCCTTGGGATATAGCTCATCACTGGACGCATACTTTTCCACCAGATAGGCCATTATGGCGTGCGAGTCCCAAATGCATGCATCGTCGTCCTCCAGCATGGGCACCGTGTGCTGCGGATTCTTCTTGGAGAACTCCTCGCCATAGTTCTCCTTCTCGAACAAGTTGACGAACAGGTAATCGTAGGGCAGTTCCAGGGCCTTCAGGGTGAGCAAACAAGCCCGGGTGGGCGGACTGGCGTCCAGGCCGTACAGCGAGATCTTACCCATTCTTCAGCTGACTCTCAAGTGTGTGGATATTGCGGCTCCGCGAAGAATTTATACCGGCTGGTAAAGGGTGGCATGGGAATTGTCAGCCTGTTGATGGTTTTTTAATTGAATCCGCCCAACCCCACCTGCCGCAGGTACATACGTGCTTCCTTAAAGCCACGCAAGCAGTAAAAATGATTTGCAATTTAATTATTTACACTGCGGCTTGGCAATTATTTGAAGGAATTTGAATAATATTTCAGTATTTTTCGAATAAAATCGTTACCATAAGGGATCCAACCTGGAGTTATATTAAATTTTCAAATAGATTTTGAAGTAAGTTCAAATTCCTAATTAATATCTAAATACAAAAATGCTTTGAAAATAAATTAATTTGCTTCACATTCTGATTTATTCATGTTTTTTTTTTTAACTCGGGTTTTACATTGGTAATTTTTGTTTTTCCCTTCGTTGTAATTTTTTAAATGCACTTTTTCCCCAGTGTGGACAGAATTTGTCAACAACTTTCTTTAATTAGTTGCGATTAAAAATGCATGGACCCAACACACACTGGGTAATTGTGGGAATGAGGGCTGCTTACAGAAGGGTCAGCTTGCCCTTCAGCATGTCCACGTACTTGGTGGCCCCCACACCGTTGGCCTCCTCGTAGTAGGGCAGCTCCTGGAGGCGCTTCAGCCAGGCTGTGACCCTGGGATACTTCTCCGCATCCAGCTCCACAAAGGCCGGCAGCGAGGAGGCTGTGGCCGCACAGCAGAAATCAGCCACGGTCGGAGTATCCCCGTTGACATAGGGGTTATCACCCAGGAACGTCTCCAGGTGACCATAGCCATCGCGTATATTGTCGGCCTTCTCCTGGGGTATCTCCGTGACGTTGTTGTAAAAGTACGGAGCACAGATATTGCGCAGGGCCATGAACAGGACACTGGCATCGAAGTACAGGCGCTGATTCACCTGCGAGCGCTTCACCAGATCCTTGGGATACAGCTCGTCCGACTTGCCATACTTGTCCACCAGATAGCACACGATGGCATGTGAGTCCCAGACCAGAACGCCCTCGTCGTCGAGCAGCGGTATGGTGTGCTGGGGATTCTTCTTCAGGAACTCCTCCTGGCGATGATCTCCGGCCAGGAGATCCACCTCCTTGAACTCGAACTCCAGCTCCAAGGCTCGCAGTGTAAGCTGGCAAGCCCTTACTGGGGGACTGATGTCCAGGCCGTATAGCACAATGCCCGATGACATGATCCAAGTTCGATCTGCTAGGCCACCGAAGTGATATTGATTCGAAGGCTTGGCGAGCTATTTATACATTTCGAGGGCTTGCGAAGTAGGCACAGACCGGAGCTTTGCACTTGGTTTACATAGAATCTGTGTAAGATGATCCTGGGTGGGGCTCTAGACCAAAGTACTTTTCTATGTCCCAAAGCTTTCGCTGATGAAATACTTGCCCGTATAAGGAGCATTTGGGGAGTGTGTGTAAGTTGGAGTTAGGGCAGGGTTTTCCTTAGTTGATTCTTAAATGCTTGAACTATTTAATTAATGATTATAATAAAATATATGACTGTTGTAACTCCCAATGATTTTCAAACTATGTATATAACGAACTTATATATTAACTATATAAATTAGTGTTGCTTTAGAGATTTCTAGGGGTTTTTTGGGCCATAAAAAGATGTCTTAAATGCATCTTTTAAGGAGCACGAATTCACTGTAAAGATGCTTTTAGCTGAATTTTGTCAACCTTTTCACAAGTTTTAAAATCAATAATGATTCCCCCTTAAAAACCCCCATCTGAAACAAATATTTAAAAAACCAAAGTAAAATTCATTTAAAAACTCAAAAATAATTTAATATAACCACATAATTATAATAACTAAACAATAGTAAACTTTTTGCTCTTAATAAAGTCGATTATCATTGACATTCGTTTGGATCCATTGGCTTCCTCATAGTATGGCAACTGCCTGATTCGCTGCACCCAACTGGCCAGTTTGGGGAACTTGGTGGCGTCCACGTCGTGGATGTGCATAATGGTAGACAGTCCCGCAATGATGTGGAAGTCAGCGATTGTCAGCTGTTTACCAGCCAGAAAATCATTGCTCTCCAAAAACAAGTTCAGTGTCTTGTAGGCCTCGTCCAGAGCATCGAACTTGGATTTGGGAATCTCGGTCTTGCCCTGCCTCAGCGGGGTGGTGAGGGCTCGTCCCGTGCCCATCAGCACACTGGAGTCGTAGTGCAAGCGCTGATCCACAATGGCTCGCTGTTGCAAATCCTTGGGATACAGCGAATCCTCCTTGCCATATTTGCTTACCAAGTAAGCATTGATGGCATGGCTGTCGTTGATGCGGAAGCCATCATCCACCAGGGTGGGAACCGTGTGCAGAGGATTGATCTTCAGGTATTCCGGCTTCAAATGCTCCCCGGCCATTAGATTCACGATCTTGTACTCAAAGTCCAGTCCCAGTGCATTGAGGGTGAGGAGCACCGAGCGAACTGGTGGACTGGAATCGATTCCGTAGAGAGTGAGTTTTCCCATTTTCCGGCTGTGTCTAGATTTTCCTTCTTATCAGTTGGTAGTAAGAGCTGTGTTACTCGATGTGTTGACCGAAACACTCTGTGGCTTTTATACCCGGTGCGGTCTCTTAAGTTAAGAGAGTTTCGCAGTGCTGTGATGACTCTGCAGTAAGCCGTTGGCGATGACATCAGTCGATGCTCTTGGAACCAGCGAACACATACTAAGGTAAGAGAGCTTTAATGATGTGGCGTTGGAAAAGCTCTTACCCGACGCTCTTCGAGAAATTTCCAACAGGTAATTATATGTTATTGTTTTTACGCTAGGTCTCATTAATGCGACCGAAAAAAAACGAAATTAACAATCATATCGATTTAACCACCTTTGACTTGTTAGTCATAAGGCACTTTCGCTTATTTATTACGATTGTGTATCAAAGTTCATTACATATAAGTATAGTACATATCTTTAGAAAGTTAAACTTTAACAATTGGTAAATAAATTCGAAAGAAAGAGATATGTCTGAGGTTTTTAATAAAAGATATCTCTTAGGTCTATATTAAATATTGGGAAGGAGATCCTACCTCTTATAAACATTTTCTCTTTTTCTTTGGTTCATTGGGAATTATAACTTAAATATACTCACTCCTCACTCTCTTCATAATAAAATTTTCTTTTAACCTTTAACTATGGCTTATTATTGGAAAAGTCGTTGAGAACTTTAAAATAGCAGGTTTGTAGATAAATTGGTGTGGACTACTACAACTTTTATTAAATATTACTTAATTTCTAAGTACAACAGATATTGACAAACACTATAAATACATCAAAGAAAATATAAATGAATAAGTAACACATCATACATATAAATCTTATAGAATGCATGAGTTATGTACTTATTTTTTTATATAGTCTTTCTATAAATTTATACTTTCCTTTGATACATGACGAATGGAATCACCATAAATATTTGCCCAAAACAAAATCGTACTGAAACAAATATATTTGAATTAACAGGTAATATTTATAACACTTAAACTTGGACTCTTTCCTTCGATTTAGCAGATAAAATATTGCAATTAAATACCTAGCAAACATGACCAACATTATTTGTTCTTTTTCATTCGCTCCAAAAAAGTTAAGACTGATAGTAATTTCATGTTGTTAAGCGTATTTTCATAATCTACAATTCGATAGAGTGATAGTATGTCACCTGTCATAATTGCTCTTATCTTTCCTTCTTATCTAAACACAAAGTTTGGACTTATAGTGAAAAGTAATACCGTAAAGTCAAGTGTTTGTTTAAATATTTTCAATAATTTATTTGTTGTTGTCCTAAGAGTATATACGATGTCTTAAACAATGGTAAAGTTCTTGCTCTTAATGAACTCAATGATCTGCTTTGCCGGAGTACCGTTGGCCTTCTCGTAGTACGGCAGCTCCTTGATGCGCTGCACCCAGGCGGCCAGCCTGGGATACTTGCTGGCATCCACTTGCAGGAACACCACGAAACCGGTCATGGCGGCAGCGACATGGAAGTCGGCAATGGTTAGACTATCGCCGGCCAGATAATCGCCGCTCTCCAGGAACAAGTTGAGGTTCTTGTACACACCCTCCAGGGCATCGATCCTGGCCTGCGGAATCTGCGAGTTGTTCTCCCAGAAGAGCGGCCGGGTGATGGCAACGCCGGTGGATGTGACCACGCTGGAATCGTAGTGCAGCCGCTGGTCGACAATGGCTCGCTTCTTCAGTTCCTTGGGGTACAGGGAGTCGTTCTTGCCGTACTTGCTCACCAGATACGAGTTGATGGCATGGCTGTCGTACAAATAGAAGCCATTGTCGTCCAGCGTGGGCACAGTGTGCAGTGGGTTCATCTTGAGGAACTCCGGCTTCAGCTGCTCCTTTTCCGGCAGATTGACGATCTTGTAGTCAAAGTCCAGGCCCAGGGCGTTCAAGGTGAGTAGCACCGATCGGACTGGTGGACTGCCATCGATTCCGTAAAGCGTAAGTTTTCCCATATCGTTGCTGTTTCGAGGTTTGCAGGTAAGTGTTCCTATATACCTGGAATCTACGGGTTTATATAGCGACAAGCGTTGGCGTGTTTCTCTTCGAATAAGAGAGCTTTGCCGCCGTGTGATGACAACGCAGTTTGTTCCACACACACAACAAATGTGTGTTTGAGGAACCCACACTATATCTCTTAGCTGCCATGCTTATCGGTCAACCCACTTGGTTATGATATTACGAAATAGTACTCTCTTGACGTAAGAGAGAGAGCTTTGGGGAGCAAAGCTCTTTGTTTGAAATGTTTCAGGCGAAACTCAGGGCCCCCCCGAGGCTAATTATTTGTTTATCAAGCGATAAGGCTTGAAATGCTGCCTAACAATGAATCAGCAATAAAAATATTGGTCACAAACAAAATAAGTGTAGAGCAAACAAAACGAAATTGGGAACATATTTTTTTTATAAGCCTTTAAATTGGTGCCCAGATAAGAAAAGAAAAAAAATGTAAACAGAAGCGAAGAATTCCACAATGCTCTCTGAATTTAAAGCTTTCTTAGATATATCTAAGCTTGGCTCTCGCTCTCTTCTATAAATAGAAGCTATATCAAAGTATACAAATATCATACATAAATATATATTTACTTTTGTATATATTCTTTATTCTCTTTGCTTTAAGAACTGTTTAATTCATTTAAAATTGTGATAAACATTCTTGTTGTTACTTTTCTAGAACTAAACCAGGTCGTAGAGCAGCAATGTACTTGTTCAGCCCCTTCTGGCTATCCTCCTCGTAGTGCGGCAACTGGGCTAAACGGTCCAGCCAGGCTTTGACCTTGGGATACTTCTCCGGATCCAAGTCTAGGACAGCTGCCAGAGCGGAGGCAGTGGATCCGCAGCAGAGGTCAGCCACTGTGAGACTAGAGCCCATCAAGTAGGGATTGTCTCCGAGAAACCTCTCCAAGTGGGCGTAGGCATCCCTCACGTTATCCACCTTCTCCTTGGGCACCAGGCTCACCTTGTGATAGAAATACGGCAAACTGATATTCCGCAAAGACATAAACAGGACACTGGCATCGAAGTACAGACGCTGATTGACCTGAGCCCTCAGCACCAGCTCCCTGGGATACAGCTCATCCGTCTTGGCGTACTTGTCGACCAGATAGCACACAATGGCATGTGAGTCCCAGATGAGAGCTCCATTGTCATCCAGTAGCGGGACCGTGCGTTGCGGATTCTTCCTCACATATTCCTCGGTGAAGTGCTCCCCGGCCAGGAGATTCACCTCCCGGTATTCGTAGTCCAAGCCAAGGGCTCGTAAGGTCAATTGACACGCCCTGACTGGCGGACTAATGTCCATGCCATATAACACGATGCCCGACATCTGATCTGCTCGCAAACACGTCAAAGTTGTACTGAAACCGCAGCCACTAAATGAAACTAAATAAATAAGCAATTTGTTGCGCTTGTCAAGTCCCCCAGCTGGAACTTTTACACTGTAAACAGTAAGTGAGAACTGGGAACTATTTGTTTATAATGCTAAAAATGATTAAACTTTAGCTGAACAACCTTTTTAAGAACCTTAAATGTGAACTGATTAGTTCTAAGGAAAGATAAAATATATATATTAATATTTTCTTTATTTACTAATACGTTTTAAATTGTAATTATCTTTGGTTTCTGGCCTTCACTGATCCCCCACTTTGGTCCACTGGCTGCGAAGGAAGCTGATGTATCCCTGAGCTGGGGCCTCATTGATCTCCTTGTAGTAGGGAATCTCGTTGAGACGATCCTGCCAGGCGGTGATCTTGGGATATACAGTGGGTTCGATATCCACGGCTGCTTTTAAAGCACTGACAGTGGGTCCGGTGACCAAGTCGGCCAGGGTCAGTGTGTCACCCACCAAGTACTTGCCGCTGCTCAGGAAAGTCTCCAGCAACTGCAGACCCCTATGGGCACTGTCCAACTTCTCCTGTGGCAATTCAGTAACTCCTTTCAACCAAAAGGGAGCAACTAGGTTGACCAATGAGGCATAGATGACGCTGGCATCGAAGTAAAGACGCTGATCCACGATGGCTCGCTTGATGAGATCCTTGGGATACAACGCATCCGACTTGCCGTACTTATCCACCAAATAGGTGGCAATGGCGTGCGAATCCCAGATGGCAGTTCCATTGTCCTCCAGCACTGGCACCGTGTGCTGTGGGTTCTTCTTTAGGAACTCCTCGGACAGATGCTCGCCCTCCTGGAGATTTATCTCCTTGTACTCGTAGTCCAAGTACAGGGCCTTGAGGGTCAGTTTCACGGCCCGCACACAGGGGCTCATGTCAACGCCATACAATACGATTCCCGTGCTCGGCATTTGAAAACTTGTTTTTGCGGCAACGCTTCTCTAAAGACTGATCTTTACGGCGTTTTGTGAACATTTTGTTTGGCAAAAGCTTCACCCGAAAAGCAGAAATATGCTGACATAGTAAAAAAGAAAAAAGCTTTTGTATTTTGGTACGTCATCGTTAGTTTTTGCTTTATTTATTTCACCAGGACAAACACGTTTACTATATATCTTTGAATTTTCTAGAGGGTATTATAATTTAATAAGTATGGAGCAAAGGGAAGAGGATGTGCAGAGCCTTTAATATTTAAATATTTAGCTTTATTAGGCGAGTTGATCTAGCCAATTATATAATTGTATCATACAACTGACTATTCATCGGTTTCTCTGTTTGGTTCTATGGTTTTCTATATATTTTTATAGTAAGTTCACTTCTAAATATCGTTGACAAAGGACTTACGTTGCATAAATCGAAATGTGTTACTTTTTACCATTTCAAAACCACCTAAAAACGATTGGTGAATTTATAAAACTCACAGCAAAAAGTGGTTACAATTTCGAAATGTTTATATTAAAAGTTTTATACAACTAATACAGGAAATCATATATACTTTTAACCCAAATTATTTAACTTATAACTGTCATAGAAACGATTGGGTCCAAGCTTAATTTCTTAATTTACAGAACGCATTAAAAAAAAGGCAAACCCCTTGAAATATTTTTACAGAACGAGTTTTTATTAATCAGAGAATTCATGTTTAAATTAGTAAATATTTAAAGTGATACATATATGGATATATTATAATAAATATGAAATATTCTCCAGTTCCGCGATTACTGGTCCCCCAGCTTGGTCCACTGGCTGCGAAGGAAGGTGACATAACCCTGAGCGGGACCCTCGTTGATCTCCTTGTAGTAGGGAATCTCGTTGAGGCGCTCCAGCCAGGCCGTGATCTTGGGATAAACCTTGGGATCGATGCTTACTATAGCGGGCACGGCGCTGACAGTGGGTCCGGTGCACAAGTCGGCCAGAGTCAGTGTGTCACCCACCAGGTACTTTCCGCTGCCGAGGAAAGTCTCCAGCAGCTGGAGACCCCGATGAATGGTGTCCAGCTTCTCTTGGGGAACCACCGTGATCCCATCGATCCAGAACATCTTGCTCACACTGGACACGCTGGCATAGATGACACTGGCATCGAAGTAAAGGCGCTGGTTCACGATGGCCCGCTTGATCAGATCTTTGGGATACAGCTCATCCGACTTGCCGTACTTGTCCACCAAATAGGTGACGATGGCATGCGAGTCCCAGAGATAGGTGCCATTGTCTTCCAGCGTGGGCACCGTGTGCTGGGGGTTCTTTTTCAGGTACGCCTCCTCCAGATGCTCGCCCTTCTGCAGGTTGATCTCCTTGAATTCGTAGTCCAGATTCAGGGCCTTGAGAACGAGCCGGACGGTCCTCACACAGGGACTCAGGTCTGCTCCGTACAATACGATACCAGTGCTGGACATTGTAAGTAGTGTTTGTAGCAACGTTTCTCTTACG